>VWZY01003615.1:179299-233325 GCA_013399075.1 Chloroceryle aenea | reverse complement strand
GTGCTTCCATGTCCTTTACACACCAGCAAAACCAACTGCTGGTATTTACTATACAAAACTATTTTCTCTGATGCCACAAATTTCAGCACTCTAAGCAAGGGGAGACATTTCTTGAGGCAGGAGAGGATGCAGTAGTGAGAAGGATTAAAAAAGAAAGATACAGATGAATACTCTCAATGAGTCTCTCAGGTACAGCCTGGCTGAATCTCCTTACAATAATAATAGCAACGTCCTCCCCTGAGGAGGAACACTTCCCCAAAAGCTCAAAGAAACACCTAGAAGGGAAAGATTTAACTGAAAAATTGTATCATTAAATGCATTATAAATGTCATTCATTTCAACCAATGCCAGTTGTGCTGGGCAATAAACAATGGATCCTTGAAACACAATTCTTCTGTATTCTGCTGCTAAAATAATTGAGGAGTTACCTGAGAAATATGTGCAGATGAAATTGCTCAGAGAGGTTGTGTCTCTTTCTTCCAGCCCTGGCCTTACTCTTTTCGCTTGTTTTTCAGGATTTCAAATGAAGCTGAGAATTTCCATGGCTGCTTATTTATACTGGGCTATATACCACAGCTAATTCACCCTGACAAGAACGATGTTGAGCTTTCTTGCCATATGATCTTGTATTTAAGATCCTGTCAGTTTTGAGGACTCTAAATAAACCTTCTTTTAAATATTTAATACTCTTCAACAATACATGCCTTTAGGCTCTGAGCCTGGTCCAACCATGAAAACTTAAGAGTTTTCTGTATTTCCCATCACCACATTCTTCCCATATACATTTAATTTACACTCTAAATTCTCTGGTGGATTCCAGTTTGTTTGCTCCTCATTTGCCATTTTCCCATATCTAGAAATAAATAAAAACCTACTTGAGTTCCTTCTATGGAACTTCTAAGGTCTTTTTACAGCAAAGTCATTCCATACCAAAAATAAATAGCCAGAATATTTTGTGGTGATGTGTCTGATGATGTAGAGTATCTGAGCATCGTTCACATCTTACTTCTTTTTTTTATTAAGGACCTACACATAGAATGCTATAAGAAGTCAGAGAAAGAGTGATTTCTTTACTTCTCTGACGTAGCGACTTCCTCCCTTTTGTTCTGGTAACTACAGGAATGAGAGAAACAACAGATTCCCTGACACAGATCTTCATGGGGTAAATAGAAGCCACCTTGCAATACTGACTCATTGAAATATTATGGTAAACATGGGCCTTGATCAAAATAGACAACAACCTGTTGCTTGGGGACCTTGCCCAGGTCACTAAGAGGTTCAAGCTCATATTTTGGTTAAGACTGATAGAGATTTGGACCACTGTCTTCACTGACTGTGCCAAGATATTTTTCATTTTGACCACAAGTTCCACTGCAGAACTGCAGATTTCCTTCTAATTAAACATATCAAGTGGTCATTCAACCTCAAACCAGCTCAGATCCTCATTCAGACTTCTCAACACTATGAAGGAAGAGGAACTAAAGGAGTTGGAAGATCAGGGTTTTCCTCTCATCCTTCGTCTCCCAACCAACAGTCTCAACCACCAACACAGTTCTCAAGTTACTTAAGAACTGGGACCTTCCAGGCAAGATTTGCTTCACAGTGCTCAAAGTCCTACAGAACTTGTCCCTTCCCCATATCTCCCCATTTACACTTCTGGATGCACCACACATGCACACACACCCCTATTAGAAAATCTGAGACACACGCAGCAAAAGAACAACCAAAAAATCAGTGGATATGCTCCGAATCAGAACTCGGGCAGACAGGCTACCTGTCCCACACTCCAGCCACAATCAATAGCAAAGGCAAAAAAGCACTGGTAAAGGCCTCAGTCGACTGGAAACATAACTAAAACAAACAAAGTGTGTGTCAGGTTCAGTTCAAGAGAGGTTCCCGGAAGATAACTCATAACAGTGCGAACAGAAATTCAAGCCCTTCTTTGACAAGAATTGTCCCTCACTCTAAGTAAAAGCATTTAGACTTCACAGAACTCAGCAAAATTGCCTTTGAGTGTCAGCACTGAACACTGTATATTCTTCTAAGACTTCACAGTACAACTGTCAGCTGTCTGTTTTCTTTTTGCTATGTGTAGAGTTTATACAGACACTCCCAGAGGAGCCTTTAATTACATGTCATGACAAGTCTCCCAACCTCTTTGCAGCTCTTCCACTTAACACATAGTGTAAACTCACCCAATCTCCCTTCACTTTCTCCTTCCCGGATTTCTCTCTTGGAGCTCAGTGGAGGCCTGTGTTGAAGCTTCATTATGATGGAGTGGACCCAGTGGAGAACTCTATAAAAAGCATCCGACCCATTTATCAGGACAGATCTCTTTAACAAGTCTATATAAACCTCACATGTTGAGGAGCTCTAACCTATGACTCGCAGGCAAAACTAAAACCTGAAGTAACTAAGAAGGAGGGGTTTTTTTTGCTCATTCCTACAGTTATTTTGACTGTGCAAGAAAGTCACTAGGTTTGACTAACAACAGCACTGAGTAGTCCCAGCAGAGAGACAATAGCATTATGGAGAGAGCTATGCAAACACAGAGACCGTCCCTGCCCCAGAGTTCTTATAATATAAATAGTAAAGACAGTGGGAGGGAAAATAGAAGCACAGAGAGGTGAAATGCATTCCTCAAGACAACATGACAGTTTGGTAGTCACTACAAAGTACTGCTTCTCAGGGTAAGTGTTTTTGTAAGAGGTCCGGCTTTGTAAAAAAAAAAAAATCAAGCAAACAACAAAAAACATCAACAACAACAAAAAACCACAGCCGACTAAAACAATTCTCATGGCAAAGATATTGAAAAATCTGGTTTCACTTGTAGAGGGATTCTGTAGAACATCATGTCCCAGTGTGCCCTATCATTCCCTTTTTGTGATTCTCAGCACAAATTTCCCAATTTTAAAGTCTAAAGAGACATGTATTTTTTATTCCTTCTGCCTCAAACTAGTATCCAAAGATTAAGGTGCAATAAGAAAACATATTTAAAGCACTGTATGCTTGCATCAAATTCCTCCCTCACCCATTACAGCCATGGTTTAACTGTGCATTTAAGCATGTGTTTATCTTTAACCACACAAGCAGTACTATACACATCAATGAAACTACCTGCACTTAAAATTAAGCACTTGTTTAAGGGCAAGATGTAGAGAGACACGGAGCGGGATTTTAAAAACCCCTTGAGCATTCAATGGAAGTTAGGTGCTTAATGCGCTTAAGAGACATTTGAAAATCCCACTGAGATGGTGTATCTGCAGTTGAATGCCTCTGGAAATCTGGCAGTGAGGCTCAGAATGATACAGTGATTGATTGCAGTGAGAATTACACCTCTAATGAAGTCCTGGTTACACTAAGAATATGCAACAGATATGGCTAAAAGTGGTACAAGGATTGGCTCTTTTTTCTAAGGTACATCCTGGAGCTCAACCCAAAATAGCACTCAAGTCTGTGAGCTGTATGAGCAGCAGCTCTCAGAGGGCTCATAAGCCCAGGCAGACAGCTTGTGGTACATTTACATCTATTAATTTCCAGACTCCAGCTATGTGGGTTATGTGCCACCCTGCACAGTGGTCAAAGACCCCAAGCCTCTCTTCCCCCTCCTACCTCACCAAATCCTGCACTAGAGGCATCCCCACATTCTCCCTTGCTAGTTCCTCCTGGACTCACCCCTCAAAGAGGGCCCAAAACACCCAAAGCCCAGCTCTGACAAAATCAGCACTCACCCAGCAATGCATCCAAATGCCTGAGGACACTCAGAAGCTGAACAAACACCTCTAATGAAGTGACAGAATTTTCCTAAGCTAATGAGAAGACGGTGACCTGAGCCCACAGGTATGAACCCTAATGGACAACAAGCTGAGGAGATAAGCCCTCACTTTCCACACAGGCTCACAGAGGTCATGCTGGCCAGAGTTTGAATCTCTCTGGCAAGCAGCTCTCTGCAGCTCTACACCTGGCTGGGTTTAATTTGTTATTTATGTCAGCTTTGCATATTTGTAAAGTTCAAGGGTTTATTGCCCTGGCCTGACCTTGCCAAGTCAGAGCTCACATGTGGTTCTCTAGTAGCAATTTCTTTCTAATAAACTTTACTTGAAAGAACATGTGTGATAGATTTTGTTGATGATTAAAAAGAATGGGGCTATGCTCATTGTTAGCCAAGCTGGTTTTGAAGTTTTGTTGGAAGTCACCTCTGTTCTCATTTAAAAAAAAAAATGTCCCCTTCCCTCTCACCCCTTTATTTTACTGCACGCCCTAATTATGTTTCATGTTGAAGCATGTAGCATTGTTTGTGTCTATACAGTAAAGACACTTCCCCTGTATGCTTATGAAGATCAGTAAATTAAAGAGCATTGTGCAGTTGTTCTTTAATCAGAGCATGTGCAAGCACCAAAACCTGGGCACACACAAGAGCATGAAAATGCAAGTCTCTGATGTACAAACGTGCAAAAAAAAACCAATACCTGACACGTTCTTTGCTAGCCTCAAAGATTGTTGCTCCTAATTTGCTTTGGTTTTCCTTATTAACAAAAGGATACAAGTATTTTCTGTCCCTACAGGCTGTGTAACAGGGCACAATCTCAGCTGCATAGGAAGCAGCACCAAATTCCCTTCACTTTCAAAGGGCTGAGAAGTTCATCCCCTTATGCTCAAAATCAAATAAGCCAGTGGTTCCCTGGGAAGTGGAACTTCTAAAACCTGATATTTTGACCTTTCTACAGCACAGGTTCTCACGTGGCTAAAAGCATGGTTCTGCCTGTGTTGTTTTACCCCACTGCCTCGTAGTGAGCGATTCCAGCCTCCTGGGTGCCAGGCAAACTCAAGCACTAGGTGCACTTTGGAGACTGCAAACTGAGGACTTTGTGCTTGCAGCCACACACCTATGTTTAATGCAGCACTGCCTGACCTTCTGCCAAGTGTGGTTGGCATTGTCCAAGTGTAAGAGTTATTAGAGGTAGATAGACTTTAAACATGATTGCATAAATCTCGTTTTCTTGTAACACCCAGCTGAAAACATTGTAACACTGCTAGCACATCCTGAAATCCTTACTGCCCCTACAACTATTTTACCACAGCTTGTTACGTTTTCATAACCTAATTCTGGACAGATAGCATTGAAGGAAGTTTTCACCTGATGTACAACAGCACGTTAGCATGTGTTTTGGTGACTGCTTGAAGAGCATGTATGTGCAAGTACTTTCCTGTATCAACAGCTTTGATTGTAAATCATTTGAGGACAGATTGCCATTATTAAATGTGTGTACAATGACCTGCCTGAGATTCCTAACACTACTGTAAAATGACTAAATAATAGTGACATTCGTGCTTTGACAGCAGCTATGAGACTTTCCATTAAATGAAGAGCTCAAGAGGCAATTGTGTCTAATAGTCAAAGCAGGGACTGGGAAACTGGAGTTGTGGTTGTCACTCATGGAGCAGGGACAGGACGCACTGTAGGTTACTTCTGTCTGAAGTTTCAGTTGGTAGCTCCCTCTGTGAATGGGACACTGGCCTAAGGAATTGTCAGCCTGACACAAATTTTTCCTTTATGGAGTGGAAAATGTTTTAATTACTTTTCTTGCAGGTTGGCCTATAAAAGCTGCAGGACAATAAGCCACGATTAGCAATGTGCCAGCTGATTGTAAGAACTCAGCTTTCAGTCCTGAGATTTGCCTTTCCCAGTGCCACTAAACCAAATCTTCCTTTTATATGAAGAGACTTTTCAGAAGAGCCAGGCAATTTTAGCAAACCATAACAGATGTGTATGAAGATTTGCATGTCTGTGTGCATATATATACACACACACAAAATTCCAAATACTTCTCTTTCTCTTTACTTTAGCTCCTCTGTTTCTTTGGCACCCCTGCTATCTCTGTCTCTATGCAAAGTATTCTCATCATATTCACTGTCCTTACCTTTCCCATCTCTTTCTTCTTTTCAATTCTTCCTCTCACTCTGTGACTTTCACACCTTTATAGCTCTGAGAGTTCCTTCCTGATGCTACTAACACCACACATTTTTGTCCAGGAAGCGCCCCTTTCTCCTTTTACAGAACTTTGTTAGAGCGTTCTCACTTGAAATGCAAAAGATAGGGTTTTTTTGCATGGAACAACAAAGTTAAGGGGATCTACAGCAAACTAAAGAGACACATGTTCAGTGGATAGGCAAAAAGATACAAATGAATGTAAAGCAAAATTGGGGATTCCAAAGCAAACTGGAAAAGTTTCAGCAAAGTCCTAGCCCTTATTTTGCTTACAGCTTAATTGGACACCCCCGTCTTTGAAGGCTTGGTGAAAAATAAAACCATTGTACCTATTGTTCTTAGAATAAGTATTATAATACTTATCATTCTTTAAGCATCAGTAGTGCCTTTCATCTAAGGACCATAAAGCACAGTGCAAACAGTAATGAACTAAGCCTCTCGGTGCTCCTATAAACCAGGCTGATACCTTAGATACATTTTTTTAACATAAGAGTGAGGCCCAGGGAAGATACTAACAGTTTTGGTTTTTACATTTGCAGTTGGTTACTTAATTCTATGTACTCTTAGGCCCAGCAGTAAGTGTTGCTTGATTTTCACAAGTGAGAAGTATCCCCAGTTCCAACAGCTCTTATCATGTAGCATCTCTAAAGCTTAAGTCCTACTTTAGTTGCTTTAAAAGTACGTTCTTAGATCCCTCAGTCTCAAGATCTCTTCTATGAGTTTGTGCAAGAACTGGAGGAATTTAAGGCTCCTGGTTCCTTGTTCGTTTATCTACACAGTAGTCTATCATGATTTTTACCATCTAGCTAATGTCCTGTAAAGACCTAAGCATGGTCTTCACTTTCAGCCTGAGCAGTTCTATTGAGTGTGGCACCGAACACTGTGAATACACTCGATTCAGTATGCAGAGGTTTTTACAGGACTGGGTCTCACATACTTCCCTTCTAATCTTCAGAAACTCTCAGGTGGCTTCACATACCCACTCGAGAGTTTAAAATATGAAATGGAGATAAATTCCCACAAAATCTTTTGCTAACTCTTTGGTGATTGGTTAAGAAATTTGTAAACGGTGTTTCCCAGGCATTGACTTAACAGGATGCTTTCAACCTTGCTCAGCCAATACAAGTGCTAAACAGAACACTGCCTAATTTATTTTTTAACAAGGTTCTCTACTATTGAAACCAGTATGAAGTGCAATTATGGGCTTAACTGTTAAATTATCCTCCCAACATCTTTCCAGGCCACTCTTTTAGCTCTTCAGAAGAATATTTTATTGGAAAGGGTAAATGTATAAAAATCTACTGTTAAAACACTTAACAAATCTCTCCTGTCAGGCCAGTAAACTGTAGTCCATCCTCTCTGATCTGAGGTTGCTGTTCCTCTGCTCCCCCTTCCCCACCTCCCTTTTCTTTGTTTAAAATATGCTGACCACACAGTGACCTCTCGTAACCCATTGGTCGAAAATTACAACCAGCCACACAAACAAGCAGCTCGAGGTCAGAAAGAGCAGGGTCTGCTAAAAGTTAGTAATCATACATTAATTCCCTGACATAATTAATCAAAATGAACCACCGTTATCTAGCGCGGAACCTTTAACCTATTACAAAGGGGTCAATTTGCAAACCACTTGAGCATGGGAGTTTGGTACAAATAGCATACTCCCTTCATCTGGGATGCCCTAAGTAGGCAAAAATGCCTTTGAAGTCCCAAATCTACCAGATTTAGATATAATTTCATCAATCAAGTTAAAAGGCTGCCTTCCCTCCAAAAAGGATTTCATGTAGATCTGTCATCTAGCTCTGTTCAGTGGGTGACTGAAAATCCATTTGTTAGGCTCTTTTTGTCAGGATGGAGTAGGCTGCAGTTGGCTCTACATGTCAAAATAGCTGAAAGTTTATCAAATTGAAGGCTGAGAGGCATGATTTGTGTTAGAACCTGTGCTGGTCTGGTGAAGGAAGCAGTAAATCTCAGCTTTGTTATGCCAATCAGCTCCAATTCTGGAACTTAATTGTGTTTTCATTTGATATGACTATAATTGTATCTATGTAGTGCATGCAGCTATTCGTGGGGAATCAGAGACAGGACTTCACACATCTGTATGGCCCCCAGGACCATGATGTCTTCTGATCCTTTATGCTCTCACTCAAGTAAACTCCCTGGGAATTAGTAGTGTCTCCATCTTAAAAGTAGGGAACTGAAGCCCAGAGAAACATAGCCCTGATCTTTCCAGGGATTTTAGTGCTCAGTTCCTTTTCAGATCTTAAATTCCCACTGAAATCAGCATGAATTAAGCATCTTAACAGGAATCAGGAGCCTAAATACTTTTAATATTCAGGTTTAAATGGCGTGTCCAAGGTCACACAGGAGGAATTTGCAGCAGAGAGGAGAGCAGAATCCAGGTCTCTGAAGTCTACTGAATCAACCTTCCTCCATCAGATTTAAGCTCCCTACAGTCCATGGACTCTCCCTTGAGTGTTATCTAATCCACTTTCATATGTACCAATACAAACACTCTTCTGTATGTATATTTAATGCATTTATTTATTGCATGCAAGAACAGATGAGCTGTAGAGTTTGAGATATCATCTTATCCAGTGACATCATATATCACACAGGTGAATCTCGAGAGGTTTATGATGTTACCAAGACCCCAAAATAGAATTAATTTTAAGCCATTCACTGAATCTAATTTTCCGTGTCATATAATATATGACCAAAACAAAGGTGTCAAAAATATTTTAAATTACTTTATATTAGTATTAGTGCAACAACTGCGTTTGGAAAGTATCACACCTACTTTAAAAGTTTCTGGGAAATGTAAACCAAAGTCATTGTTAAGGTCAATGTTTTAGCAGAGGTCACTTGAACTACAATTCCCAATATGCACATGGAGTTGACATGTCTGGCTTTTAAAACAAAATCACAATTCATCATCCCAGTGTCAGATCTGTGGCTTATGAGTTCCTGGTGTCTGAATGATTATGACACTTATAAAGTATATTTTATTATTACAGCCCACTCATTGCCACTCTCCATATGTGAAGTGATGGATATTTTAAATGTAATTCTACTTATTTATATTTATATCTTACTAGTGACAGGTAAAAAGCATCAACAAATCACTGCAATTTTTAACTAGTCAAAGACAAGATTTATTTTTACTATAGTTAGTATGCACACTGTGGTTATTAGAAAGAATGATTCCCACCCAGAGAATCATTGTTTAGTCATGTTTAATTAAAATAAACAAACAAAAAAAGCAACCTCAAAGCACTCAGAAATGTCACACAAAGGTAAAAGGAAGGATGGTAGGAGATGCATTTCACAATAAGGCTTTGTGTAGAAAGAAGGGGCCAGATTGTGCTCACCTCTCTGCCTTGAACTGCTAGAAAGGCTGGTCTGGTGTGATGGTCTCCCAGCCAACAGGCAGGAACTGCACGGTAACTGCAACATAAGCGTTGGTGGGTGTGCTTCATCAGTCTCATTTCAAAGACTCTTTTGCAACTGCACCTGGCCACAGCTCTGTGCATACCTCTCAGAAAGAGTGGCGGGATCAAGGGCCAATGTGGGAATGCCCTCTTTCCATTCTGGACAACCGTGTGCCATGGGATAGTACAGCTCTGGGATGCTGAAAGATTGCTGGCTGTGTAATTGCAGGTGCCTTCCAAGAAAATTGGTGCTGTGCTCCATGCCCAGTCCTCAACTGCATGAGCTGAAAGGCTGACATTAGACTGTTCATAGGGAGATTTTGTACATTGGCAGAAAACTTTGACGCTTCTCTCTACTACACTCCACTCACTGTACCAAGTCACCGCATGCTTTACTACAAAGTACTGAAACCCTCACTTAGCATATGTATAAAATGGATATAACTATAATTAATGACCTCCAGGGTCTCTGGTAAAACCATTTAGCATTTGTCAGGCACTTTGTGGGCTTTTGGGTCAAAAACAGTAAGTGCAAGGTAGCATTAGGAAGAGTTTCATCCTCAAGTTATAATAATATATAATAGCAGGATCTTCAAGTTACAAATAAAATCACATTGCAGAAATGTGTAACGTAGAAAGTGCAACTAAACACATCACACATTCACACAGGCTTAAGGGTGTATAACATGTAGATGTATTCTGGACCTGGGCATCTACACCAAGATAAACCTGTTCTTGTGTGGGTAACATCTGTTGCTGTTTACAGATGGGAAACAAGTGTGAA
The DNA here is from genome assembly GCA_013399075.1 of Chloroceryle aenea. Taxonomy (NCBI): domain Eukaryota; kingdom Metazoa; phylum Chordata; class Aves; order Coraciiformes; family Cerylidae; genus Chloroceryle; species Chloroceryle aenea. The sequence continues at coordinate 223,124 of VWZY01003615.1, read as the reverse complement.
AACACCAATTGCAGTTACTTACAACAGTAGGTTGCTCTAAGGTATGAGTTACCTTGAGCTTATTCGATAGTTTTACACAAAGGACAAAGGGGTTGCTGGTAGCTCATTCTACAAAATGGTCTGAGCTGCAAAGGCTTGTGAGTCACACTCCAGAGCATCTGGAAGGAAAAACACATTACATTTTCCAGGCCACCAAAACTTCTGCTCAAAGTGGGAAACTCTCACATGTTCAGTCCATTCCCTCCCACACACACCCTGTCTCGACTCCCACAGGATAGGGAGTTTATTAGTTAATACTTGAGCTTAAATCTTCATCTGAGGAAGTGATGAGCATCTAAGTCTCTCCTCCCTTCTTGCACAGAGATGAAAGTTTCTTAGCTGGCCTGTTCACTCCAACCTCCCCCTTCCTGGAGGAGATGAATCCCTGCTGAAGAAATCTGAAACCTCTGGCCACCCAGCATATCCTTCAGAAATAAAAGCATCTTCCCTGAGAAAATGCACGCATGGAATGAAGCACAATGCAAGGCAAGCTCTGCTTGCATAGAGCTGTAGGAAATGAAAGGTAAAAGCCAAAAAAGCCAAACGGAGTGGTGTTAAGATAACAACAGGACATTGTTTTGATCCCAGGAGATCCTGTGGTTTTTCTTTTTAATAGTGTCACTTAGAGTAACTTATAAGGGAGGCAAGGAAGGTGACACAATTTTATAACTCTGCAGGGGCTTCACACCATGGGACAAGATTCCTATTGTACTGAGGAGTATTGGAAAGAAAAGGGGGAAAAGAAAAAAAAAAAGCTTGCAAAGCAGATCTAAAATTACACCTATTCTCAAGAAAGATACAAATCTAGGCCAGAAGGATTGCTCATTACAATGAACTCCTAGGAACTTTTCTAGCAAATGCTTCACAGGTATTTATCAACCTAGCTGAGGGCAGGTGAGTAGGAAAAGGAAAGAAAAAACCTCAGCCTGCTTTCTCCCCACAAAAGCCTCAGCCTAGCTTCCACAATTGATCAGGTTTTACTTTCCATCTCCCCAGTCTAAAATATGTTCAAGAAGCCCCCAGTTAATAGGAAAAGTATGGCAGGGATGTGATAGAAAGACAGGAAATTTCAGATGTAACTGATTCTCGTGACTTTCGCACCCAAGATCACGTTCAGGCAAACACGAAAACACCCTTGTAGCTAACGGGGACAAAGTAGAAACAGAAGACAGGGTTGGCAGGGTCTGGAATGGGTCAGTCCTCTGAGGTGCAGCCCCTGCACACTTCTCCTCTCGAGCCAGTGCCCTGTGTTTCACGTTGCTTACTGCAGTCAGTCTCTGCTTGATATATTTTTTCACTTGTCCAACTACCTTTACCCAGCTGCACCCCGCATGGCAACAGGACCCTGCTAGCAAGTCCTGCCAGGGTTTCTCTATTTCAGAAATAAAAAATCAGGTACTAAACGGGGCCTTTTCAGATCTCCCCTTTCCTCAGTCCCACGAATGGTGGCTGAGGTGGGCACGATCCATAGCATCAAAAAGCTCTGGACCACTTGAGTTTGCTGATAAATCCCATACAGACAAGAGTTTCAGAGCCCAGCACCAGCAGATCAATTGCAAATTTCAAGGCACAAAGCTGGAACAAACCAAAGAAGCCACTGCTCTCATACAAGAGAAAAATCATAAACAGTTAAACCCAAAATAACAGAAAGCAGGCAGAGGGAGAAACAAAATGCAACAAAACTGTGTGGGCACCTGTGAATTTTAAACTATAATATAAATCCATGACAGTAATTACAGAGGGATGGCCCCCAGTGTGCCACTACTATTATTGTGAGGTAAGGTCTTCAAAGATCTTTATCTGAGCTAATTTCAGCTATTCGGTACAGAACTTCTTTTCTTCCCTTCCCACTCTGCATCACACAATGCTCTTTTTGGTGTTTCCGTTCACACAGCGGGCACTGATCCCTGCTAGGAGAGGTGTCAAAACTTCTAATAAAATGACTGCTCACGCAGAAAGTCTCACAGCTGAAATTTTGGAGTCGTACAAACTCCCACACAAAGCAGGGCTGTCAGATCAGATTGCAAGGTGTCAGTTTACCCAATTCAAACCTGAGGTTCTATTAAAAAAATGCACAACAACCCCCCCCTACACACACACACACAAATGGAAAATGTCAATCAAAAGTAATTAATAGTTTTCCTTCCTCTTTCGCACTCCAAAGAATGCCAGGAGACAATATTCTGTGAACTTGAGCAACTGCTGAATAACATTAGTTCAAGAATCAGATGCCTGGTAAAATATTCACAGGCGTCATCAGTGTTACCTGAAGACTATACTCCAGACTATCCCAAATTCCTCGGCACTTTCTGTGCTGAAATGTGCTGCTTAATGTAAAGTTTCAGAGGTGACAGAAGGCATCAATACAGATGGGGAGGACAGATGTGGGGTTAAGCCAGATGTGAAGGAAAGAGCTCGAGGCCAGATTTGAGCCTTCAGCACCCACAATTTGCGTCAAGCAACTGTGAATGATCTCATTTCCCAAGTCATCTAGGGCAAAATATGGCTTTCTGTAGTGGAGCCAATACCTATGGGAACTTAAAAAAAATAAAGAAACCTATTGAGCTTCACTGAGACCTGAAGAGATTTAAACCAAGCTCCTCCAAGCTGAAAGCAAGAGTTCTGCATTTATCCGTCAATATCTGTATAAAAAGGACAGTAGTACGGGTTGCTGTCTCTTCAACTCGATATCAGACAGTACACCAAGTGCTGGAGTGCTACTTCCTACTTTATTTTCAACAGTTAGGTGTGGATTTAGTCACAGAAGGTTATAGAGAGACTAACAAGGCTGTAGTTCCATATCCTTTCTTCCCCATTAGCCCACTGTTTCCTATGCCCTGCTTGCATCTAGCCGTATCATGCACCTCAGCTGCGTATCTCTCCTCTCCTCCCCACACAGCCATGGATGTGTTGGATCCAGACCGTGTAGGTGGAAATACATTAGTAGACAAGCAACTATGAATACAGAAAAGAAAAATCCTCCTATTTCCTTCATATTCCTTTCTCCAGGGAGGAATATCCCTGCTTTGGCACAGATTTCTTCCACCTAACCAGGGATTTTTAGGAGACAGACATCCCTGGTTGGCAAAGTTATTTCTCCCCAGCTGCACATCACCCTCACATGTGTGTTCTTCCCAGCTCCCTTCAGCCAAGAGCTGATCTGACTTAGCAAAGAGAAGCTATTAAAGCTGTTGTGCAATTCTTTTTTGCTATTTCCCACTCGGTTCTCTACGTAAAAGTGTGATCCAGCTAAGATTTCTGTTAAAGCATTACTTACTCAAGTAATCTCCTTAAAGTCACCTAAACAGCAAAGAGGGGTTTCTCAACATACCTACTACTGAAGTCCTGGCACGATTATGTGTAGTAAATGACTCTACACCCCTTCCCTTTCACCACCTAATGCCTGTTTGTATGGACAGATGCCATATATGTTTTGGTTTTTTTCCCTAGCCTTCTCTCTTTTTTTCTCCACTTTAACACATTGTCAGAATACTCTTCATACATCCTTAATCTACTCTGTATGGCAAGAAGTAGCAAATGATACAGGTAGCTCCTCCCAGCCTACTCACAGGCAGGCTAAGGGAAAGAGGACCACTACTCTGGATAACTTTAAAGCACTAGGCCTGTAAGTTCTTGCTGCTGTTGTAACCCCACAAAGCTCTTTTCTTTTGTTCTCTTCTTGAGACTGGTTCCTAGTACCCTTCAGACATTTTATTGATCTTTCTCCCCCTTTAGCTCATACATGCTAATTGTACCTCTGTAGCAAAACAATCTTATTATCATGTTAATTAGTGGGAGGGTTGTTGAGGGTTTCCAGTTCATTACCTGCTAATTTCAAGATAAATGAATCCACAGGTTACTAAGTAAATAAGGTCACCTATCAAGTACTTGTAAACGTGTTTGTAAACAAGGAGGGGAGATGGGGAGGGAGAGAAAGGGAAGTATGTTTGGCTTGGATGGTGGGAAGTAGCTTTGGATACAGATTTGGTATCCCATGCTGGGGTGACTCCATTTCCCTTGAACTCATTTGTAATGGAAAGCGAATGTTTGCTGTCCACCTGGTTCCCCAGTGGGACGTTTCCTCCCTGCAACTACTTTGTGAGCTCAAAGGGCTCTTTGTAAGCAGATTACTCATTTGGAGGTTAGGTTGATTGTTGCTGCCTTTTGTGATGAGAGCCAGGAGTGAGGACATGCACTAGGCAATACAGCACCAAAGGGGGAACAAAAAAGCATGGTAGTGTGAGTCACAGTAACCTCCCCCTCCACATGCCCACGGTTATTCGTATTGACTTTATACACAGGGCAACGGGACAAAGGAATTCCATGGAAGAGGGGAAATAAACAGTCAGATCCTCTGCTAGGGTAAAATGACATATTGCTTTGAAAGCTGTGCCTTTATGCCACCCCCTCAAATCTCCAGGAAAATGACTCTGAGTGGGGCAAGTGAATAAAAGGCCCATGTAGAAAAGCATCTCTAAACCACAGGGACTGCAGAGGTAAGTTATCAGGGTTCAAAACGGAAACGATACTGAGCAGGCTCCCTTGGGCTCTGGCTTTGGACCATGTTCATTAAAGCCAGTGAAATGAAGAATATGTGTATTAAATGTTCAGAGCACACCAAGCTGGGGAGGGCAGGCAGCATAATGAAAGGAAGGAGAACAATTCAAAGAGATCTTGATAAATTGGAAAAATGGTCTGGAAAAAAATAGGGTACCCGTCCCCAAGGGCAACTTTGGAGTCCAAGTCTGAGTAGGAATAAGGTACGTGAACACAGGGTGAGCCTAGCAAGGAGGTGATACTTCATTAAATGATGTGAAGAGATGAGCAGATCTGAAGTTAAAGAGGAGGGAATATGGTTATGGAGTCGTGGAATACGGTATTAGCATGTATAAGCAGGAGCATTGCCTGCCAGACTCTTGACTGACCTCTAGCCCATGCAGCACTGGCTGGGGGCAGGTTTAGAGGGAGAGCAGAAAGAACAGAGCTCCAGGGAATTTGGCCTGTGAAAAAAAGAGACTGAATGAATGCAGTTGTTTTAACTGAGGGTCTTCAGAAATTTAAAAGATGAAAGAAGGAAAAAATCTGCCCTCCAGAACCATACAGGCTAGGCTGGAAAATAAAGAGTCTACAGCAAGGAAGATTCAAGTGAGGGGAAAAATGCAGGTGCCTATATATACATATTTAGTGTCAATTTAGGCACCCAAGGATATCCAAGGTAGGCTGGCAGAGATGATAAGGAACCTGTTGAAGACTTGTACCCTTGTGATGATGCTATAGACTTGGAAGGATACAGTAAGAGATTTTAAAAGGCAGTAGAGATCTGTCTTTAGGCATTTGAATCATTCCCTAGGTAAAACTTGTTAAATCTACAGACAGTGGAACACTGAAATAGCTTGCTTGAGGACGCTGTAAAGTCTTTTATCTTTAGAAGAAGACTGACAGTCTGCCTACCTTGGTGGACTCTGATCCAGCTGATTCCCACCCAAACCCACCTCTGATCTTTCACAGTTTCTATCTAGGTGAGAACTGACCAGCTAACAACTTTTTTCTGGCTGTGGTGCTCACGGATTCAGCTTTCTATTTAACCCATGTCTGAGTTTGTTTCAGAGGCCTGGAACAGTTCAAAGTTGAATACAAAATCTGGTGTTCAACCAGTGTGGCCCAATGGTTTAGATCTGTGTATATATGAGACCTGGGAAAATTGCAGCAAGTAATTAGTCTGCAATTCACCTTTTTCTCTGAAGAAGATGCCTGAAAACACTCTTGCAGTTTACCAGACGATTCAAATTCTGTTTAAGATACACTTGTGGTACATTTCCCTTTTTTCCTCTAGTTGCTTTTAAAATGTGTTACTTGTGCCAAGAGCTCTGTCGTATGAGTCACCTGATCTTCCACCAGCTGGAGGTGCATATAGCAACTTGGATCATCAACTTCCGAGGGTGAATGATCATGAGAAACAAATTTAAAATTGCTTTTTGCAAGATAGAAATAACCATTTTAATGTTGCTAAAAACAAGTGCTACAGCAACACAAAAACAGGCCAGGAAAATCCATTTAGGGTTTTTCCCCCCCTTCCATTTCAGTAGAATGGCTATGAATTTTTCTATTTTGCATGAATTAGAAATCAGAAATAGCCTCCTTTTTGAGTAGTGGCTGATACAAAATGCCTGTGAAATACAGCAAGCCCTTCTCTGAACTCGGAATTGCTTGTACATGTACTTGGATACCAGCAGCTTGGGGATTTTAAATTTCAAAGCGAGAAGTTACGAGGAATATTCAGCATGATCTTATTATTGTAACTGAACAGCTAAAATATATGCATGAAACATAATCAAAGGGAGTTCTGCATATGTATTTATTTTATTTTCACGTGCTTGCCACACAGGGTCAAAACAGACTTTGAGAAGTGATGTTTTCTGTGCTAATTTTTTAGTGTGTTTTGGAATTTTGGGGTTGTTTTTCTGTGGTTAATTGTAAAATTCATCCAATGCTTATTAAGACAGGCTCAAATGTTTGTATCATCTGATTTTTCTTCCCTTTCAGAACACCTTTAAAGTTTCTAACTGTGTAAAATGTAGACACTCCAGAGGCATCACGTTTTAGCAGTCCAACCAGCATCTGAAACACTGAATTCTCCCTTCTTTTTTTTAATTAAGATAATAAATTGGTCTTAAATTATCCCTGAAATCAGACCAGTGTTGATTACAATGGGTCTCATGCTGTGACAGCTCAAGATGATGTTATTTTTATTCCTTTTCAACGAGATCTTAATCTCTCCCTGCGTGTAAACAAATTGTCACAGTAACCTTGTTCTTTAATCTCCCAGCTGAAGACCTTTAAAGCATTGGGAGATAACAGATCTAACTGAGATTTCATCAGCTTTCAGGCTTTTACAGATATGCCGCATGCCTCTCCCACTGCTGCAGTCTTTAAATGTTGAAGGAGAGAAGTGCACATTACACTCAAAAGCTTCCCTTAAACGTTTGAAAATAGTATCCGCCTAGCAACGTGCGATTCAGGGCTCGAATCCATAGACAAAATTTGGATGCAGGCACAGCAAGCCAAATTGCTACCTGTTGTAGCTGGTGCAGAACTGCCCCCCTGTCTCTCTTGTATAACACTCTGGCTTACCCCAGTCAACCTTGCTAAAAAGGTCGATGGAGTTTTAATGCTCAGAACACTCCATGGCAGGAAGAAACGTCAGCTTGCATTTCTTAATCTTCTCCTAGCAAAGGAAAACAATTTCAAGGGGCAGTTAGGAAGAAGAGGAATAGAAAGACCAGAGGTAAATTGCTTTTTTGTTTGTTTGTTTCCCCTTCCACCTGCTTTGCAAATATGAACTAATTTATCTTCTAAAGCAACAGATATATAATTATACCTAGTCACCTATTACAAATGAGGTAAAAGAGGCAACAGGCAGCAAAGTTATTTGCCCCAGGCCCTGCAGCCTGTCTCCAACCTGACTCACAAGCAGTGAGCAATTGCCCACGCTCGGGAATCTAAATCTTCAGCCTTGCTGCTCTCCCTCAAGTACTTTGGGGCAAACTCTCAGGATTAGCTAACAACAATAACTGGCTTTCTGCTAAATTCCCCAAACTCTTCCTTTCTCTAGCGTATGGCAGGGATAACACTGACAACCCCACCTGTGAATACTGCTTTAAAAAATAATGTCAACAATCTGTACATCAGGCTATTTCAGTGCATTCAGATGAGCATTTTTCATGTTGAGGGCATGTAAGCATCATTATTCATAGTGGTAGGACTGGGAATACTCAATAGCATCCATAAACCTGGTGTGCATTTCCTTACAGGTGAACATTATTTGTGAGTAGACATATGGGTACATTTTCCAAACACTATACAGGAGCCACCGTACACACACAAAAAAATCTGTTCCTGTTAAAATGGCTTTTGCCCAGGTAAAAAAAACATCTATTGATGTTTGGAAAATGTGCTCCATTTATTTACTGGCATGCCAGTTATTTGTCTATATAACAATGTTTTGTGTCAAGTCAAAAAAATTTATTGTTCCTACAGTTTAAACTCTTTCATTGAAAATTCAGCCAAAACTATTCTAAGTCTGACAGAAAGGCCTCTCTGTGAGCAACACAGATATCTGCATCAGGTTTTCAATAATACCGTCCCAGATTTACTACTGCCTTTCATTGTTTTTAATATGCTTCCACATCAAATTTAAAAGCACTACATATATTTCAGAGTATTTTCAAGTTATGTGTTAGCAGCTTAAGTACCAAACAAATGTATGTACATACATAAATATATATATAATGCAAATTGGTCTGTCTTTATTAACATTACCACCAACTGAGAATTATTTATTTACTTCTGGATGTTTAACTTCCTGAGAAATCCAAGTAAATAAGCACCTTTCAGAAGGAAAGAGGCAAAACTCAGGTGAAGAATCTTAAGCTGGTAAAGCACATTACCCTCAAAATTTCTTCATCAGGAGTAGAAAAATATTTCAGTAGTAACAGCAAAAAATAATCAGGTTTCTCAACATAAGATTATCCTGCAAATGTCTCTCAAGCCAACAACTGAGAGAAGAAAAAGGCACAGAAAAACCAAACTGAGGACAAAAAAAGTTGCACTTAAAAGGTTTGAAACACCTACTTTTTACTCAGAGTAATATTTTATTCTGAAATTCCTTCAACTTTATTTTTACCAGCTTTTTTACCATGGAAAAAGTAGGTAAATGGACATGATTAGCTTAAGAGATGTTTCCAAACAATCAATTACTTGTAGTGCTCAAAAAATATTTTAAACAGATAATAGGAAATATTACCTGTGGAGACAGGACAGAAATCTGTCTCTGCAGTTTTATAGAAGACAAGTTATCCCACTGCAGCAGAACAAGCTGCACCTTCCGTAGTTGCTTAGCTATGGGCAATTCTTGCATGCCTTACACACATATGTGAAAAAGTACTTAAGATACTTGCATTATCTCATGAGGCTGCCTCACCACTTCTATCCTTATGACATCCACAGGTTATAGCTCTAAGATAACAGAAATACACAGTTTTTCCTCTACTCTAAAACTAGTTTTCAAGCCACTAAACATCCATCCTTTCTCCCTTTAATCTTTCCAGAAAAAAAAAAAAAAACTCCCTGATAAAATATCATTAAAAACATATAGTGGTTTTAAGAGCTAAAGGAAATGGCTTTAAATGTAAATACCAGTGAGCATCTCTGGTTTAGAGTCTGCGGCTGCAGTTCAAGCCTACACACTTAGCACCATTTATTTCTTATCCTAGAATGGGCTAGGAAAATACCACAGCCTGAACTAAGCATAACTTGTCTTGCAACTTCTGTAAGAGTGAAGATCAATTTTCTCCCTGAGCAACAGACTAATTCATCAGCAGAGTAGAGACTAAAATGTGGCAAGAACAAATAGCAAAGAGCATTGAAGAGATACTGAGGAAAAAGAAAGGGAAGGGACTGGAGGGAAAATAAAGCCAAAGTAATTTGCTAACTAGTGCACCTGAATGGAGCCCCCAGTTCTGTGTCACCTGGGAGAGAAGAGGCTGCACCTGTGTGCAACCCCAGGTTACTATTTGCATAGCAGCAAGCCCCCAGGGTAGAACAACTGCCTCCCAGGAACTGGCTGTGGTGTGAGATCTGTGACTCACTGAGCTCTTGGCATTGGCTTGCTTTCCTCATATAAACACATCCTTTGCTCTCGTTACTGTGTTTTGAGCCTTGTGAAATGAGGAGAGAGGGGTATCTCCATCCACCGTGCTGAACTGACTTCCCTGTGGTGCTGCCAAGACAATTTTAAAGCAGATAGTGTAGATGATTACTTAAGTGAATTTACACATGATGGCAAATAACTATGCTTAATAAAACTCAGAGAGCCTTAATGATTTCATTTTGGTGATTTAATTTATAAAAGCAAAGCTTAATCATTTAATAGCATCATTAAGAAAACACCACAGGAAGTTTAGAAATAAAGAATCATCCATATCTCCTGAGAAATGAGTTTTCTTCTAACATTCAGCTCATGACAAAATAAAATGGAAAGCTTACAGCTTCTTAAATAATTGCACTTGAAATATAAGCAATCCCTAAAGAATCCGTTCAGCCTCATCTTCTGCAGCACAGAATTGCATTTCTGTTCACCACAGTGTGAAAGATGCTTCACAAGTAAGAGACACCACTGGTGATGGGAAAGCTTGCAATTTCTTTTTTGTTAAAGAATGCCTTGTGAACAAAATGCAAATGTCAGAGCAATTAAAAATAAATGTTTCTTTCAAAAGCTGCAGTTTAAAATAAAATCATATCCTGTCACCACATTTGACACAATGGAAGCATCCCCTACCAGCACAGGCACAGTGTTTGTGCGTGCGCGTCCGCACACGCGTGTGCCTGCGTTCCAAATGGAAATCTCCAAGGATGGGATTAACCAAGAGTTTGCACTGGGGTAATGGAAAATATGACCTCATTAGCACTACGTTTGTCATTTGCTCCATAATACAAAAGTAAATTACAATGTATTAATGTAGTTAGTGTTGTTTTTAATGTGCACTGGGATACAATAAAAGTTTTTATTGGGGAAGTGTGATGGCATGTTTTCACTACAGCATTAGCACTGGTCTTCTGATAGGGCAGCCAGTCATATTACCCAGTGGAACACTCCTATAATGATGTAATAAAATTTGACTCTGATATAGTAAAATCTGTTTATGGTAAAGCTGCTTTTTCACACAATTGGGCTGGGGCAAGGAGCAGAAAGGATCTAGCTAAAAGGATCCTTTCCTTACTGTATTTTCATAGAAGATGATCAAAACCAACCAACCAACCAAATATTCCTAGGCTCCAGGCCTGCCATACTCCCCAATTTCCTTTGCATAGCTCCTTTGCTTCCTCAACTCCTGTACAGGTTTGTCATCCAGCAGCTGCCATAAATTTCAACGTCTTGATGAAGGAGACTAAGTACTGTAACTTAACACACCTTTAACAGGCTTGTCACAGAGTTTTGCATGTACAACTCAGCCCATGTAAAACAACCTCAGGCACATTGGTGGCTTTAGAGAGGGAAGGTGATGGTGGAAAGCGGGGGGTGGGGTGGAATCCTTTCCTTATTGAATACAGAGCTTGCTTGTGTTTCTAACAGTGCTGGCAGCCTGCACCCTTCTGCCCATGCTCCCTTATGATGTGACCAAGAACAGGTTTGTGGTACTGATGAAGGTTTGCAGGTGCTATTTTTAAGCCATGATTTTGCCTTTCTCTCTTTCCTAATAGGACAAAGAAAGTTTTATGCATTTAAACTTGTTCTCATTGGTCTTCCTAGGCAGTGGCTACCAATGGCCAGCTCATCATCATGCCCTAACAGATTTCAAGCAACACCAGTCACAGCTGTCTCTCCAGCTTCCCACGACCAAGAAGCCACACTCCACAATTACATTGATTTTCAAACTCTCAGCTTTGTTTGTCTCATAAATGAGGCTGGATCTGGGTTTCTGTAGAAGTAACTCAGTACAGGCTGAGCCTGGGCTAAAGGTTGCATCGTGACTGATGGCTAGTTTACCTTAGGAGCCCTAGAAAGCCATGGGCATTGCTGATGTGACCAAAGGAGATGCTGGTGTCTGGGCTGGAAGCTGTCATGGGGGGAAAAAAAGTGACCCATTTCAGCAGCAGTAGGCACTGCTCCCATCCCTTCCTGAAAAAGCAGCAAGAGACTTGAGTCAAAAGCCAGCTCCCATCCACAGCCACTCTGCTTTTTCTCCTTTCCCCTCCCTGATTGTTTTGCTTTTTAGATATAAGAAAACAAGAAGGTGGAGAGCAAAATTTGCTTGGACAAAGTTGTGAGAGGCATTCATTAAAATAAAATGAACAAGATAGTCATAAAGTCCTGAATAAGGCTTGTAATGAATGGACCCAACTAGCTTGTGCCTGTGGCTCTCTTGCTAGTCTAGTGACAGTAGTTGAAAGTTATTTATTTGTTTGTAATATACTTTTCCACCGAAACGCTTTAGTAATAAAGAGACATGAGGGGAGACACATTAGAAAGTGTGCCATACATCAAAATGAAAAGTACCACATAAGCTACATGATAAACGTAGGATAAAATGTACTTTGTTTTCCACAAGACAAAGCAATAAGGAAAATGCTGTGTCTGGTGTAATTCTGAGCTTGGAACTTCTGCTGGTTATTTATTTTTATTAAGCAAATATACAACCCTGTAAATGTACCTGGTGCTAACTAAACAAGAATAGCATCCAGTCCCCATTCTGAGAAGTTCACAGCCCAACACAGACAAGACACTGCGCAGGACAGATAAAACAAAAGCCTACACTTTGGGGAAGCATTGAGATATTTGAGGTGAAAACAAGAAGAATTTATAGAAGCAGCAAATAATAAGGCTATTGAAACTCCACATAATCATTAACAAGTATAAACATATCTCCTCTCCTTTCCACTTATTGATTTATTCCCCCATGGCATATTGTCTAAATCCTATGCGGTGAGTCCTGAACCAAGGACAGCCTTTGTGTTATTTGTACAGTGCTTAGCACTGCTAGGCTCCGATCTTTCACCGAGGTCTCTTCTATTTCTTTTTTCCAGCATAGCTGACATAATGAGCAGATCTGAAGACGAGAGGGAGGGAAGAAAAGCATCTGCAAGACAAGAGTCAACAAAATCTGAGGGTGACACCAGGGGACTCTGGCTGGGAGGTAAAAAGAGGAGGAGCAGAGAGTTGAAGCAGAGGCAGAGGCGGTGGTTATCTATTTCTCTTACTTATTTGCTTAGGAGCTCTTGCAGTTTTACTTGAAAATGCACAAGGAGGGGAAAAAAAAAAAAAAGAAAAAGTTATTTTGACTTACAAAAGCGTGGAAAGGTCATTAGGAAGACTTGAGAACCAATAAAGCTCTTTAAATCCTTCCTACTTGTAATGCATAGAGCAAAGCTTACAGGAAAGCTGCAGCTAAGAAAATTACAAATGGTAATGCTATTATTTGGCATATAGTTGCCAAAGGCATTCAATATAAAGATTTTACAGAGGTGTCAACTGATATATAGCAAACACACAAACAGTCTCCAGCACTGTAACATATGCAAGGAGAGCTGAGGCTAAATATTAAGCATATGAATTATATATTCTTGCAATGCGAGGCTGAGAAAATGCTTGCTGTGCACCATAGTTAAAATGAGCAATAAATACCAGGGTTAATGTTGGCAATGTCTTGTTGTGGAAGGTTCCTCTAAGCCCCCCTCTCTCAAGTTTGGGTTTCAAACCATTTTCTGCTGTGTTGGATAATGAAGTGATTAGACTGCTCCTTTCTGAGACTGTTACATATTTAAAACAGGTTCCACCGCTGCCTCATTTTAAACATCAGAACCTGTTTTGGGCGCCAGAAATGTGAAACATGAACATCAATAGCTTTCTCCTGCCAAGATAAGAGCTTGCTGCAGAGGCCAAACATATGTCTTTCTTTCTTTCCCCGAGGAGGTTTCTGGATAAGGAAGAGGTGTGTCTGTACCTGAGCTGCTTAAAATGACTCAGCCACATATGGGCCTTTTGTAAACTTGCCTTTGCTCTTTCTCCGCAGGGCAGCGAGAGATTTCAGTCTCAAAGTTATTGCCATCTGGGTTTAAAAGGCTGGGTCTGCCCGAGATTGGCCTCCCCAGTAAAAGTGTTTTTAGCCGCTGGGGTCTGACCCCCGTGGTAGGTGCAAGACCTTACGGAGGCGGCTCTGCAGGGCACTTTGCTTCCTCAGGAAGGGTCATCCCAAGGTTTGCCCTTTGAAAGGAGCAGCAGGACTTGCGTGATAAAACACACTCTGCTTCATTGCAACCCGCGTCAGCGCCAGCAGAATTCAGGTGAGGCAGACGATAGTGATGCAAATGCGAAGCACCGCTGTTTGTCAAAGAAAAGCTCTTGCGCCGGGCCAGGAAAATCAGGTTCTTGCTTTGCTCACTAGCCAAGGTGATGCCTTTGCCACCTCTGAAGTGCTGGAGGTGCTGCCCATGCCTGACGCGCTGGGTGAGCGCCCGCACAGACAGGTCATGCAAGCGGGACAAGACACGGCTTTGTATTCAGAAAGCTTGCCCAAAAGGCAAATTAGTTCTTGCAGCTCAAGTTTAATGAACAAAAAGTGCTCGTAGTAACCAAACTCTTGCCTCCCTCAAACAAGGTGGGGTAGTGTCAGGGCAAACTCAGCTGGGGACCTGAAGAAAGATTTTCCTTGTGTTCCGCTCTGCTTGACCAACTCAGTGCAATTGAATGCTACTGATCCACCCCTGGCTGCCTTCTCTGCTGTCTCTGCAGAGAGGAGAGACACCTGAGACAGCCTCTCTGCCAGAGGACCGGGATATGTGCCCTCCTGCAGTGACTGCCACCGTGTTCTCCTCTCGGGTGCAGAAAGCATTGATTTTGTGTCGTGCCCTCACAAGACAAGAGTGACATAGTTTAGCAGCTCCTCACCCCAGGCACCTGGCTCCCAGCCCTGGGACACTCTCTAGAGAGAAAATTGCAGGCCCTAACCAGCCAAGCCAGCAGCTGAGATTTCTTCCAATCTTTTCCACTTTACAATGTGGTGTATGCAGAGCTCTGCCCTTTCCATACCTACCCCTGCACGCTAGACTCTAGTTCATGTCTTGAAAGTGCAGCACAAAATGCCCAAGAAAATATAAATCAGGTAACCCCAGGAACTCTCTCTGAGTGTAAAACATGTCAGTATTTCATTTTTATTTCTTCAAACGTTTGTCATGAAAATCAGCACCCATGGGGCCACCCATACTGTAAGGACTCATAGGGATTCACACTTGGGCTGGTGGACATGGGTGACTTTAGCTTCACCTGTTCTTTTACATTTAAAAGGCCTTAAGCATGGTCTGGCCATATGTATACAGCAAATTCCTCACTGGTCACTAAAATTCATCTGCTTTTAAAGTGGAAACAGCAATATGAGAATGTCAACCTGGATAGACACAGGAAACAGCCCCCAAAACAGAGGGAGTTTTGAACAGGGAAAATGATCATTGCTTCACAGGATTTTGGCTCTGTTGAAGAGCCAGGGCTCCTAAATCTTCAGAATCAGCACCATCCAATTTTTAAGCAGTTAGGCATTGACAAATAAATGCAGCATTTAACTGCCTCTTATTGAAATTAATAGGAATGAATCATCCTGGCATTTTTGAAAAATCTTTCTGAAGCAGCTTAGGTGCCTAAATATCTTTAGCAGCATAGACCTAAGCAACTTTTCAAGTACTAGTTAGCTGTCGCTTCCTAATGTGTCTCATAGCACTAAATCACATGGAATAAATGGTTTTTTTAATGAATGTGAGAGGATAGGGCTTCAGCTGCCAAATTCCTCCTGGCCCTGTTCAAAAAGTAGCAGTAGATGTGAAGTTGGTCTTCCCTCAGCCAGCTGAAAGTCGGGCAAAAATGTTGCACCCAAATTCTACCAGCCTGTTTGACAGGGTAGCACACACATCCATTTTATTGTAGTGCTGGTCTTGTTGCATTTAATTCATGTGGCTTCCTGACGATTTTTTCATTTTTTTCTTGGTACCCTGAGCATGCAACAGCCCCAGCTGCTTCCCAGGGAGGTCACAGTGATGTCTGACATCCTCTCTCCCGTACCGTAGCAGCCTACAGCAAACTGCAGCACTACCTGGCCCCTAAAACCCCTATAAACAAGGCCCTTCTTCACACAGGCTTCCTCCTATTTGTCCCTTAAGCTCCTGATGAGTTTGAAATAGCTCATTAGCTCCATGATGCTCTTTCAGAGGCATCTAGCCACCCAAACCCCAAACTGCTGCAATCACAGGGGTTAGAGGGCTGCCAGAGTGAGACAGAGCAACAAAATCGCTGCTGTGGTCATGAGCGTGTTCTCAGCCAAAGGCTTTATCCATCAGAGTTGCTGTGAGAAGTGAAGGCATTTGGGAATGCTATGCATCCTTTTGTGTTTGATTTTGGATATCTTGGGAGGCACAGCACATTCAGAACCCAATGTCATTGTTTGGGGGTTGTTTGTTTTCATTCCCCTCCTCCTCATACAGAAAATTAAATTTGGCACATCAGACCAGGCACTGATGACTCTTCAGGGATAGATTTTTATTACATTTAGGAGACAGTCAAAATAGTTTTTGACATTATTTTATTGTAGGAATTATAACTGAGACCCTAAGGGATGGAGACACGTAAAGCCCACAGTAAAGCGGTGGGAGAAGCTGATTGCCCAAGGCTCCTTTGAAATCCCAGCTTATGTTATGGATATAGTTGCACAATTGAAAGTGATCCACTTACCACAATTTAACCAGTTACTGCCTGTCAGATGAGGCATGGGAACCACTTTCATGGTCTAAGCAAATGTGTTAACTTACAAGTTGTGGTACTTCAAGAACATGCACGCGGTCGCTGTGGCTCTGTCGATGGGTGGTTGCTGGTGGAGCCACAGTAATTCAACCATCTCAGTCATGTGCCTGTACCTCATGGAAAGGATATATTGCTCGTGTCAGAACAGCACTTCCAAGCTTCAAGCATGTGGTGGCCTCAGCGTGTCTGCTGTTTTGCCTGCATGTGTGCGGGTCATGAAGTTGAAAGCAAACTATAAAGGAGGAATGAAACAAATCAATGGGCGAAGGGCAGAAGGCAATAATAATAATACTAACTAGAATGACTAACAAGTAAGCAACGTGTTTTCTACAACTGCTAGGTGTCCAGAACTCCGATTCTTTACTGAATTTGAGGAGGGGGGAGAACTGCTCCATTGTGAACATACAAATGTTTGTTATTGTTGGATTGCTCGTTCAAACTCATCGCAGATTTATTTTGGGGAGTAAGATGGCATGTGCCCTAATCTCAGCCTCTATTTTCACGTGGCTGCACTTCTGCCTCTGCAAGAAAACTCCACGGGTAAACAACTCAAAAACCTTAAAAAGTGAAGATAGCTTTCTTTGAGAAAGTTACACTGTTTATTTGAACATTTGGAAAATCTAGAACGAACTCTTCATATTTTTTTGGCCTGGGAATCTCAGCTGTCTATTTGAATTAAACTGGCCAGCTATACCTTTTCCACAGCTTTGTATGCAGTTTATAATTGTTCTACTTTGAAGTTAGCCAGTTCCTTTCCTCTGACAGTCTCCTGGTGCTTTTGAGACATAGCTAGATGTTAGTTTTCCCATGTAGTGGCTTAGAATAAGCCATGAAGAAAGTAAATGATTTGTTGAAGGTTACAGAGCAAACCAGTGGCAGAGCCCAAGTTTTCTGTGACCTAGAGTATTCCTGTAGGCCAGTGACATCCAATATTGGGGTCCTAAACTGCTACGTATTCCCTTAAAGAGGCATTTGAAGGTTATTCGCATCAGCCCTTCCTTTAGCACATGGCTAAAATGGCATTGAACTGCAGACATCCCCATCTCATATGGCAACAAGTCAGATGCGTGTCCCACATCATGTGAGATAAGAGCTGCTGTGGGACTTAAGAGAAAAATAATTTTAAAAAAAAAGGCAGCAAGAATTGACCAGAGCATCACAAAATCTGGCCAACAGCTCACTCCCTGCCCAAATCAAAATATCGGCCAGATAAGAGGGCTGCAGAGAGCAAGCTCTGAGTGGGATAAATTGTTGTGATGGGCTGGGAGCTATAGATATGACACTTCTATTCTTACTAATACACCTGCCATCATTCACTGTGTTCATTATCACAACAGTTCTTGTATTTTTATTCATCAGTGAGAGCAAAATGACCGAGCCTCTTGATGCCTTTGTCTCTGAAACACCTTTGTCTGCTGTTTTTGTATCACCTTTGCCATCGCAGCTATAACAAATCACCTTGTTAATGTTACAGTGCTTGTTCTTGTGGCCCAGGGTGATCCCTTGTAGACTGGTGGGCAATACTCACATAACTATAATCCGCCACATTTTCATGCAATTAGTATGCGGCAGAATTGTTCTCAGATACTCACACACATACAAAAAGATTAAATAAGACCCATTTAATGTCATGAATTGTCCTGTTAGGAGTTAATGAGGTCTGGTAGGTTGCCAAAGTCCAACACACAGAAAGCTCAGGCAGGCCAGGAGGGAGAAAGGGAGGAGCTGCTGGGTTCAGCCAGATAGACCTTGAAGTGCAACAGCTGTGCCTTGTCTTTGAGGAGAGGATCAAGTAGAGAATATGAGATAGGCAAACGTTGGCTTAAACTTTCTTCTCTCTTTGATTGTCCTTGGACATCTGCCTCGTCTCCTGTCAAGAATGTTTGGCAGCTGTGAGCCCAGAATAACACTGCCGCTCAGCCAGGACGCTATCGCCGTCGTCTAATACTTTAAGCCAACTAGTCTCTGCTGTGTGCCTCGACCGATCCTGAACTATGCTAATGCCTTGAGCTAACTAGGCTTTCTAACAGCCCATGAAATACATAGAAGTGGGGCCTGCGGTTTATTTTCCTCACGTGCTAATTGGCTTTAATTGTTGGCCAATTGGATTTCAAGTTTAGAAAAGGGTGCCCCAGACAAAAGGAAAAGTGTTAACTTAAGACCGTGGGAGAGACAGGCCATTCTGTTCGGTTTCTAATGTAGCTGACTTTATGCAGATGCATAAGTCTCAGGGCAATGGCTGTCCTAGAAAGATTTCTCAAGCATAACCAATGTGGTTTCCTATAAAATATATGCTTCCATACTGGCTGAATGTCATTAATGTTCAGCTATTTGCTGGAGTGTAAATTCCCATCTTTCAGAACCAAAGTGTTGCTGCTCATTTTACCTCAAAAATAAAGGGGTAAGATGAACACCAGATGAATTCTGATACTTCAGTTGGTTTAGGCAGTGCCTTTAAAGAAGTAGAAGTGCTTCTGCAAAAGCCAGCCTTCATCTTGTCCCCACAGCCATGGAGAGAGAGTATGAAGAAGGGCTTCCATCCTGTGTGTACCTCAACACTGTCTAATGGAAACAAGCACTCTCTGAATAAGAAGGTCACTCATGTTCTGCACCCATTCAGCCTCTGAACAACAAATCACATTATCAGATTCATTCTCTGGTGACACCAGTTTTATTATCACTGCATTTCCATTTATTTCAAATAAGATCATGGGAAGAGAATCAGGCCATGTAAATACACCTGTGTGATCAACCAGCCTAAATGACTTCTGTGTAATCTTTAATGCACGAACTCTCTCATCATCCCTGGCAGATAGGGGAGAGCTATTATCCATCTTTTGCTGAGGGCACAGAGGGGGAAATCCTCAGAGGTACTTGGGATCATAAATACCTATGAAAATATGTGCTGGAGAGACTAAAGGCCAGCTTTTCAAAACTAAATTAATAGGATTTGGGCACTTAGCCTGCTTAAGCACTTTTAAGAACTTGCTGAAGAACTACTGAAAGCCTGATCAGAAGTGATTTGCCTAGGTCATACCAGCTGGTTTTTGCAGAGCAGGAATCCATGTCCTAAAATCCTGTGATAGGAATTTAGTGCCATGAGGACCCAATCAAGCTCCTGAGCAAAACCTCAAACAAATCCTCATCATTATCGCTACATAAACCATCTAGAAATAGGAACAGACTCTGGCATTGTGAAGAGCTGCTGAAAGGCAGTAAAGTTTTCTGCCCCTCTTCGTTTTATGAAGTGTATCTCTTAAAGCTCAGGTCAAACCATTTTCAATTGCCCATCCAGATGAAGTCAGAGTGAGGCTGTTACACGGAAGAAGCAGAGTGTTTTCAAATCTATACCACAGTCATTACCAGATGTTTATCACTCAGGTTTCAAGTTTTCTCTCTGATTTTTCAAGTTGTTTTGGAGAGCATTCCCTAGTAAAGGACCAGATTTTTTCCCCTTACTTCTGGTTATTTCATAATACTGAGGCAGTACCAAAAGACAGTGTTTGGCTCTAACAAGCCAATGAAGAATTCTCTCCAATGATGTGTTTTGATAAAGGCTGGGATTATTGGAGGTGGGCATGGTAGAATTCCAATTTACAAGTAGTCTTTGACAGGCTACACTAGTGATACTACATTTGTCAGACTCCCTAATTTAGAACAGTAGATAGAGGTTAACGCATGTGCATAACAAGAACAAAAAAACACAGCTTTTTGGTTGAAGATGAATGCATTTTTTGTGCAAGCTACATCAAAAACAAGGACAGGTATTAAAGGTGTCCAGGCACATACTCATTCTTATGCAAAACTTAAGGAAGCTTTTGCCAGCCTTTGAGTTCTAGGGCAGTTGATATGTCTCCTCTGGTGCCTTTATCCTGGTAGTCCAGGACTGCTTTTACTGAAGAAAACACAAAATTGCTCTTCAAGCCTAGGCCTGATCATAGGAACACTTGGGTCTCAGTATCTGATACTGTGGTACAGTATTTTGAGAAGTTCAGTTCAGTGTTTCTCACTCAGGTGCATTTTGCTCACTCGCTTCAGATGGGAGCACAGCTGAGAATACCAGACCAGCACACAAAAATGTTCTAGTGGTAGTTCCAGCTGGGACAAGAAATAGAGATGTGATAAATCTCATGACTCATTGTCCTAACAGAAGTATGAGCAATTTGGATAAATTCAGACAGTGGTCTGCTTCATCCAAATCAAGCTCAAGATACAAACATCTTGACCCCTTTTCTTGTAAAAAAGGCTTTCAAGAATTAAAGGAAAAAAAAAAAATTATTTTAGTTCCATCCTATCTCCTTACCCTATGTAAACTGCTATAACAAAAGCAAAAACAGAGGAACTATGCAGAGGAGTGACAAATTCATCAAATTCCTCTCTGTTAAATCTAATGCCTAGTGATAATAACACTCTCTTCTCCACGAAACATGATATTCTCTCCTGGTTTACAAAGCACCAGGGGGGAACATACTTGCAAAAACTTCCAGCTACAGTGAATCTGACCTGGACCACTTGTCTTTAGGGGCAAGACCTGACATCAGCCTCCTCAGCAGTTCAGAGACACCATGGGATTAGCACGGAGGGACTGTGCTAGCTTCTGTGCAGTCACATGCAAAAAGCTGGATCAATGCTCCTCCCTGCTGCCCACTGGCATCTCGCCCTCTCTGGCAGCATTCATGGGAAATAGATGCTGCCCAATGGGCTGCCCAAACTAACTCTCTGATTCTCTTTCAAGCCATATCTTCTTCCTCCAAGAGCATCTCAGCATCCTCAGTGTGAGGAGAAAGTGGTTGATAGCAGCTCTGGAGATGAAGCTATCACAATATGCTTCCCCTGCCTACTTACTTTCACTTGGGATTGTCCCAGTTTGGCTGCCTTTGTGTCCTATGCTGCAAGAGATCATATGGCCATCACCGAGGAAAGCTGGACACTAGACAATTTCTGCAGCTAGTCAACACGTCCCTGGGGTTTGTCAGGAGGGTTAACTGAAGGCTGATGCCAGTCACCTGCTCTGGCGCGGCAGTGAAGTGTGCTGCTTTCCAGTGCTCAGCGGTTCCCGAGAAGCTGCGAGTGGATGCGAGTGGCAGATGCTAACAGACGCCAGAGAGCCTGAATCGCCGGCCTTGCCTCTCACTGACAAATTGCACCTTGGCCGCAAACATTTCAGCGTGTAACTTATCTCCCAATCAGAGCGCTGGC
The DNA here is from genome assembly GCA_013399075.1 of Chloroceryle aenea. NCBI lineage: Eukaryota > Metazoa > Chordata > Aves > Coraciiformes > Cerylidae > Chloroceryle > Chloroceryle aenea. The sequence goes on along the minus strand of VWZY01003615.1, from coordinate 201,547 downwards.
CGCCCCTCTTTGCAGAGGCACTGGCCTTCCAGGTGGATTATTTTCCACTCAAAGACTGATGCCTGTAACAGCAATCTTGAAAGTCTCCCGCTATCTGCTTCTCACTCTTCACAAGACAAGACAAGACCACCCAGTGATTTGCCTGAAGAAATATTACACCAGTCCGTGGGCCGGCATGCCTGAAATTGGCCCAGGGAGCATATCGACAACGAGTTACCCAGCTTAGAAAACACAAGGGGATTAATAACTTGGATGGTGCACTGGATAAAACTAAACTCAGAAACAATTCCCCATCCAAACCCCATCAGAATTTTAATCTTTACAGACTTTTAGCTCCACAGCCCAATAAATCCTTTCCATAGTGACTCATTGTTACCCTGATCTTCCTTATAAAACACACGGTGGAAACAGTGTAACATTTTCCTTTCTTATTGCTCTCCTTTGTAAAACCATCTTTCCTTGTATCTCGCTGCCATTTGCCTGTTAGTCATGGGCTTCACTCCTGAATGAGCCACTTAAGAAATGTTACACTGATGTCAAATTGATACATGTCTTGTGAATACTTGATACTTTCTTTTTATTTAATCTGAAAGGACGGTGTTCAGAACTGATCAGAAATTGGGGAGTTTTCAATGCAAACTTTCAGCTGAAATGCTATTTTAGTATGGGGGGGGGGAAATTAAATTCTAACAGAAATTAGAATATAAGAGTTGACCAAAGACCACAAAGACCACAAATATTTTGTGCTTCAGATTTTTCTTTTGTTTTGTGCCTCTTGGAGAAATTGTAATACCTTGTAGAGGATATTATTTAGATTTCTTAAGAAGCCCTTAAAACCCATTTTGAAAATAATTCTGTTACCAGACCTGGTGAGCTGCAACTGCAAAGCTGTGGGTTTTGCCTGTGAACTCCAGCCTGGTAAAGTTTTTTCCTGGATATTTCATATCTGGGAGCCCAGATCTATAAATCTTCCCTGAGGAAGAGTGACCAGATTTTATACAAGTTCTGAGCAGGCAGAGCAGCAACAATAAGAATGGAGAACAAAAAATAATATTGTCCTGAGAATTAGCTGTCTATCTCAGGCTGCTCCATTCCATTCCAGGATAGCAATAGCAAAGTTCATAGAGGACTTCATGAGCCCCTTTCTCTAGAATATGTTGCCTTTACAGGATCAACATGCCTTTTATGGTGGTGTCATGGTAAGTGAATCGCAGAATCATTCAAGTTTCTAATGTTTTAATTGAGTGGGGACAGAAAGACATCCTTACAGCACCCCAGGAGCAATGCAGGGAAGAAACTGAAGTCCTTGTTGAAGCAGCGCTGCAAGGTAGCCCTGAGCGCTTGGGCAGCCTTATGTAACTACCGTATCATTCCCCTTAAGCTTTAAGCAGTCAGCTTATGTTTGGAAATTCAGCCTTCAACACATAACAGAGTCCTTGACCACCCTCCTCCTATAGAAAACAAAATCCTGCTTATTTTGGCAGATGTTCTTTTTCCCTTTAAGGCACGCTATTCTACCTTCTTTCTGACTGTTCCGGGTATTTTTCCTAAGCATAACGTTATTGTGGGTTTAGCCTGAGACGTGAGTCAATCCCTTCCTTTAAAGCAAACTGATTTCTCCACTCCTTTCCCTGTGATATCTATTTTGGAGGCTCTCAACTCCCTGGTGGGCCAGTGGGACATCCTGCAGCCTCTTTATGGCTGGTGGTCTGCAGGAGGGAATAGGATTACATCTCTCAGCAGCCAATGGTGCTGCCTGTAGGTTCAATAAACGGGCTTTAAAAAAACACACACACAGCATGTCCTTCTTACTCTGCTTTGCGTGGTGTGACTGAACCTGCAGAGCCAGTGGGAGCAAGTTCTATAGTGATAACAGTAACCATTGACTTTCCCTTTCCTGATTTCACCTCTTTCATTATGTTGGACAGCTTTGTTCCAGACTAGGAGATTATGCAACGGGCTGAGGAGGAGATGTGACTTCAGTGAGATATAGCACACAAAAAAGTGTGACAAATTGTAATGACAGGGGCTCTGATGGTAGCTTGTGATGGAGTGAAATTAAATCCCTAACCAAACAATGCAGCATTATGCTATATTCTATAGGCATCCTTGTTGAGGGTAGATTGAGAGAAAAAGAGACTGGCAAAAAAGAAGATGCACACATACTTTCCCCATCCATGTTCCCAGCTAGCCCTTTCGCCTGGTGTCAGCTTGGGAGTACACAACAACAAAAAATCCTTAATGCCCAAGCCCAGCTGTAAGAGATGCATGACACGAGGAGAAGTGTAACGGATTGAAGAGCTGCCCAGAGAACACCCACAGATGGCAGGGCAGGGGATGCCCTGTCCTGCTTGGGCAGCAGTGCAGCCTCCCGGGACACATGGCTGGGACCGACTGTCTCCATACCTCCACACACACCACCCCAAGTCATCTACCCTCCTTCCTAATTAAAGGGATCCCTGAGGAGGGCTGGAGGAGGAGGATGTGTGTACACCTTTGTACTCAGCTACCCCAAACTTCCTTGGGCAATACCGCAGGGTGAGCCTGATGGCTTTTTTCATGCTAAATAACTGACCTAGACGGCCTTACTGCCCCATTCATCTCTCCCACATAAACAAACTATTCATCCTCTAAGGAATAGGTGCATCTGTTCACTCAGGCCCAGCTCCGGAGGGAAGCCAATAAGAGACTTGACACTATTTAAGGAAGAAGGGAGCACAACATGCTGTTAGAGTATCTTTGCTTGTCCCGGGGCCATCCAGGTGTTAAATCACTCAGTGGCCTCTAAACTGTCCAGAGCCAAACACTGAAACAAAAGGCAAAGATGGGGCAGGGGAGCGCCAGATATCACAGCTCAGCTCCTTGTGTTTCTCTTCTGCTTGCTAGTGTTTTCAGGAGCAGTGCATTGATGGGATGGAAAATGAAGTTGACTCTAGGAGGCAAGGAGCACTCAACACGGCTGGGAACTTTATGAGCTGGTCAGCATTACTAATGTTCTCAGAGTAACACTCTTGCGGGACTCCTGAGCTTAGTTTCCACTGGAAAGAAACAATAGTTCAAGCTGTGAAATGTTTTACATTCAACTTCCACCTCTCCCCCCCTCTTCAATGGAGTTGCCATGAGCCCAGACTTTAAAAACATTTCAGACTTAAAAGGTTAAGATTTAAGTGCTGCTGATTTTATCTGGGCTTTTAACTAACATAGGCAGGTGGATTAGAGATATGTGTACAATCTCCACTCTAGACACTTGGGTAAATATGCACAAGTGCTGAGTGAGCCAAGGAAGGAATCTGATGTTATTGTCTATTAATTTGAAAGCAGAGATTAAAGAAAGTGCAGAAATCAGTAGTGTAAATATCAAAAAGGATTTCCATTTATATGTAAGAACATTACTCTAGCAGTCTGGCTATTTCAAATAACATGAAAGCTTTTTTTTCTGAGCAAAAAGAACTGTGAATTTGTTTAAATTTACATATTTTCCTCTCTCTTTGTTTGCAGGAATGGTCGCCATGCTTGCAGCTAGGAAGCAGTTTCCTCGACAGGGCTGGGTTTTATTCAGAGTCTGCTTTGGTAGAAGGACCTAAAAACAGCAGAAGTATTTCACAAAGTTACATGACAAGCAACCGGGCCAGGATTTCCTCCTCCTTGCATTCTTTTATTTCCAGTAATATCAGTGATGATATTTTCCTTCTTTATATTCACTGTACAACAGCTTGAAAACAGATTTGGATTTTCTACTAGTTATTTTTTTATTTGGAAATATTAATGAAAACTTGGCAGAAATTATACACAGGTGAGGGGGCATTCAAAACCATTTTGGCTGTGGCTATTGGTCCTGTCAGTGATGGGACTGCCCATCCAGCTTCTCCAGCATCACCTCTTCTTTCTCCTTAGATGCCTACAACCTCCCCTTTAATGAGGGATAATAATAAACAGTGAACCCTCTCAAAACCAATTAAGTGCTTGTTCTTTCTCCTAGAAAAGAGCAACAAAAAATCTATCTGCTCTGTTAATATGGCCTATGTTTTTAATACTGGAAGAAATAATATTTTCTCTAGAATTGGAATTAAGTGGTGTCTGCATGTGATAGATGCTCTTTAAAAGCATACTTCAGGCTAAAATATCAAGGTATTCTCTACTTTTATGAAAGCTTTACAAATTCCTGGAGGTCATCTGAATACTCAAAAATAATGCATAATATGACCCCATGAATCAAATAGGCCAAGCTCAGCACTTTTTATTAGCAGAAATATTCATGAATCTTTTATCCCCCTCCTTAGTCCACCAGCTCTTATTTTCACCCTGTTCTCTCCTTAATGCAACATTTCATAAGAATGCCAAGAAAAAAGGAACCCAGCTTCAGGTTTAATTGCTAATATTTCTAAAATTAGTCAGCATAAAATCCATCTGAGGCTCCAAAGATTTTCTCTGTAATCTGCAGAACCTGAGTTTGAATCTAGCCCAAGAGAGCACCACAGTGAATAAATACCATCTGATCTCTACAGAAATCTGACAAGGGTTCAACTGTTTTCCACCTTGCTACAAGTCTATCAGAGCTGATTTCCCAATGCAATGCTGTAGGGGGAAAAGTCAATTAAAATGCAACTGTCCCAATTTCAGTGAAAGTTACTGATCAGCAGAAATCACTGTACATGTGGTTATTTTGTTTGGGGTTTTTGTCTTTTGTATTAAATGGACCAATACTATGCTCTTATGCTGCCTTGCTTTTATAACTTATGCAACACTGGAAAAGCAGCACTATGAGCCAAATGACCCCAGTTTTCCATGCAATGATATGGCAATTGCTGGACTCAGCTTACTCCTCCTGTCTTTCTCACCTGCTTTTGTGACCATTATGGATATCAGAGCGAAACTCTGGGATATTTGCCTGAAGGCATGTGGTACAGAATTGCCAGTTTTGCTATGTACCAGCACTTTCCCTATCAGTGGAGCTGAAAGGAGATTAGGCCAGACAGAAAGGAACCAATTCTGGATGCTGGAAACCATCCAGATTTGGTTATCATTTCTTTCTTTACTTTGGGCCATGTAAGTGTCCTATGGAAGAGTTCACGTTTTAACAACCAAAGAAAAATGGAAGCTTTTCCAGTTCTTTTTCTCTAGCGGTTGGTATCACAGGTCTGACTATGTAGGTTATTTGCCCCAGTAAGTTGTCCAAACTATTTCTAGCATTATATAAATGTAGACAACATTATCTGATTGAAGATAGGATTTTCACATTTTTATGCAGCAGCTATTTGTTTTAAATAGAAAGTTTTCAATATTTCAGTGAGAAAGCTTCAGATCCAACAATTACTCAGTTTGGAGTGGTTTTTTGCTCAAGATTATAATTTTTTGTTTGTCAGATCATTTTGGCACAAACTTTTGGAAAATTTTAATATGAAAAATCCCTCTGATTTCCACCCAGTTCTAATGTTAAATGTCCATAAAACACAGAGGAATCTCCTCAGTGAAGCACTTAAGGTATCAGGTCCTCCTAATCCAGTAAGATTAATTATCATGTATAAGTAAATAGGAATTGTTTTTAATTCATTTCCAGATGTAGGAAGATTAGGCCTGCAAATTAGTTTGCTCCAATACTGAATATTAAGATTACATCAATAATTACTGAATAAAAAGCTGAGCCCTGGGTTTTGGGCTCCCCTGAACAGTTTGGATCAAAAGTTCATTCAGATTATGTTACGGATAACAGCTCCGCACAACATTTGGCTCAGGTTCAGTTTCTTTGAGTCTAAGGCCAGGACAGACCTTCAGTTCATCTCCTTTGACTCCCTTTCTAGCCCACACAATTATACTTCACTCACATCTTTCTAAGCTGAGCCCAGTGACATTAATTAAATGAGAGCATTTCAGAAATCAAGAGACAAAATTGTTGCCTGATGTAGACAGAGAGCGGGAGAGAAAAGTGACACCATGGCAAAGAGCTGATAAAGGTGACTACACCTGGGACTTGTCTCTTGTAACTTTACATGTCTATAAGGTAGATGTCTACCTTTGATCTCATTGTGCTTGTATTCCGCTGCAGTCAGTGGAGAGAAAGGGCACTTCTAGAGCACAACTCACCTGCATCACCTACTTCAGGATGAGAGGTAGTGCCCCATTTCTGCTCACTGAAGGGTGACCATCTCAGTCATGGCCAGCTGCGATGCAGATCTTATAGCAGCCTTCCAGTACTTAAAAGAGGCCTACTGGAAAGATGGAGGACTCTTTCTCAGGGAGGGTAGCGAGAGGATGAGGGGTAATGGTTTCAAACTGAAAGAGGGTAGATTTAGATCAGATATTAGGAAGAAATTCATTACTGTGAGGCTGGTGAGGCACTAGAACAGGTTGGCAAGTGAAGCTGTGGATGTCCCCTCTCTGGAAGTGTTCCAGGGCGAGGCTGGACAGGGCTTTGAGCAACCTGGTCTAGTGGGAGGTAGGTGTCTCTGCCCATGGTAGGGGGGTTGGAACAGGATGATCTTTAAGGTTCCTTCCAACCCGATCCATTCTATGATATTTGAGAGTCATGTAAGAACATTCTCACCTGTCATGACACCACCACAAGCTCTAAAAAAATGGCAACTTTCAGGTCCTTAAGGATCCTTAACCAAGCAAAGTTTCAGACTATCATTTCCCTCAAATGCAAGAGAGCATACAGGTTGGTATTTCTACTTTGAGCTTGGATCTACTGCAAAGGAGAGCTGTTTGTCATGCAACATCATCTTCAAGGCTACAATGGGGCTGACTGCAGTCTCTTTCTTTATGAAAGCAAGAATTGATATTGTTGTCCTTTCACTCTCATGAGAGATGCTTAATTTAAAAAGTGGCCTTGAATTTTGTTAAACATTATCAGCTCCTATTTTATTCTAGATTATTATGTAGATTAGGCAATGCCTGACACTCAAAATTAAATATGATTCATACAAAATATGAATAAATTAAAAGACTACAAGATGTCCTGGCTACTCTAGATGCTGTTGTAATATTCCTAATACTACATGACTAGAGGTGCTGGTTAGGAGAATTCAGTTTGATCCCCATGGAAATGTGCTAAAGAGAAAAACAGACAATAGAAAATGTGAATTTAGGAAATATAAGCCCTACAAACCATCATCATCTTATCTAGCCTGGATTAGAAAATAGAGACTAGGGCAGTACAATATTTTCCAACATTTCATCTCAGCCATCACGTGTTTTGATTCTCTTCTGAAAGAATAGCCTCTAGGAAGAGGCTGAGTGCAAAATTCACAGCACATAAATTAGCCTCTTTCTCCAGCTAGTGGGTTATTGAGAGGAGATTGGAATTGCTTTGTTACTCAAATGTATTTGACATACTCTTTTGCTATTTTTTTAACTCTCTTGGCTATTAAATGTTTTGCCCTGAATAGCTGTGATCCCTATTTAAAGGTGAATTGCTTTCCTTAAATCTAATAAATGAGCAACTTGGCTTGTGTGAGCAAACGTAGCAGTTTTCACAAGAACTTGCATCCACACTGGTGATATTGCCATTTGAAAGCAAGAGTCTGAGCAATCACACCAAATTAATGGAAAATTGGAACAAAAGAGGGGCAGACAGGGTGAAAGTGAATTCTTTCACAAATCTGAATGTCTGTGGATTACTTAAACCTAACTCTCCACCTTCATGCAGGCGCAACACGTCCTGTAGCCCACTGGAGAACCTCCACATGTTACACACACAGCATGCGAGACACGTTAAGAAACCCAGGATTAGGTTTCCCACTGATTTCTGAGTGAGTGGATGTGTGGTTGACTGTCTGCCTTTTCCCTTTTCCCAGCACGCCTGGATACCTAGTTTTGCTGTCATCAGTCCAAACACATGCTCTATTTTCCCTTCTTTCTCAGCAAAATTCTTACTCCCTCTCCTCCCTTCCCAATACATTACTCTTTCCTGTCTCTTGCTGCTCCAAAGCAGTAGTGCCTGCCAGGAATCTGAGAGATTCAGTGCACATATAGAGCAGCCTGGGAACGGGGCAGACAGGACAGAATTGTCCGGCTTTGGCCCAAAATGTGATGCTTTCAGATGCTTCTTTAGTCCCTTGAAAAATCAGGAAACAGGAGGAGCAGCAGAAAGTAGCTTCCTCAGCTAGTGCGTGTGTGGATGTGCGCGTGCTTTAACCTGAAATATACACCAGTTATTAAATGGTCTTTATATCAAAGCCGATAGATAAATAAGGGAACTATTCCAAAACCAAGGGGGTTAAAAAACACTCTGCATGCACCTGCTGGAGACGCTGTGCTGCTGGCTCTACATTTCAACTCTAACCTGTATTTGATATGGTGTTGTTGCAGCTGTGGGTTGGGGTGGTTTATTTAAGTGGCTCCAAATGCTTGTCAGTGTGGCAACCAGCTGAATACATAAAACAGGCTCTCCAAACCCTTTATGGCCCAGGGTCAGAGTAAATGGAATAATAAAATCCAAATGCTTTTGTCTCATTTTCCATCACCCAAGCCTTCCGCATAAATCTACAGCTTTGCAATGACCTTCGCATTCAGTGTCGGGGATGAGGCCGCAGGTCTGAGATACATTTGGTCTTCATCTTAGGTCTTTAAAAGCTTTTTCCAATTAATTTTAACTGACTTCCATAAGGATCAAGTACAGTTTCCTCCTCCCAGCCCCCTTGCTCCACACCCCACCCCCTTTCTCTCCTGCCCAGCATCTTCTTCAATCAGTCAATTGGGGGAACACTAGAGAATAATACTATTGATCACATTATATGTGGTAGCATCAACAGCAAAGACATTTACAAAATGAGTGATTTAGCAAATAGGAAGTGAGAGATTTCTTTAAGGAGCTTTAATTTGATGTCTTCCTCACTGCTGGCTGTCTGGTTTTCTTTATTTTCTAGTGCCACATTATCCCTGCTCAGATGTCATCGTGGGGACCCACAGTCTCCTGTACACATGTTTACAAAGGCTAGGTCACTATTAAACTAAAATATATGTTTGGGTTTAGTGAATCAAAACTCACCTTGTCTGGACTTAACTGCTGAGGGCTGCTCCTTCCCCCCTCCCCATCTGATCTAAATTAGATGTAAAGTCATTTCTAGGTGCTTCAACTACAGTGAAGAGAGACCCAAGCCTCTGTCAGAAAGAAGTCCTCAGGACACCTCTGAACATTCTGACTTTAAGAACCCAGAGATCTCCCCTCCAAATTCCCAAACGGGATTTTAACAACAAGCTAATAAATTGGCACCTAAAAAAAGTGCTCGTTCCTAGTTTTGCACTTAGTGAAGCTGAGCCAAACTTTGAGAGCAGTGGTGAGCATTAGGGGCCACATCCACAGCCCAGAGTTTCCACATTTATTGTGGCTCCATTGACTTCTGTAGAGCTGAGCAGATCTATGTGATCAGAAGATTTGGCCTGTACAAGGCAGACATGGTCAAGAAAACGCACAGTCGGGTACCTCGCTACTGGGGATTTGGGCTCTATTAATCTTAGACAAAAAAAGGAAGAAGTATATCCATAAGACAGCTCTGCTTTCCTGTGGCCTGCTCCAAAGAAATAAAAAACAAAACAAAACAAAAAAACAACTAACTGGGATCTCCAAAGAAAGCCCTTATTTCTTGTGAATTCCTGTCCAGAATTTTAAATATTTTAAAAACCAAGGAAGTTCTGGTCATGTGGCACCAAAAGTCCTGCACAAATCAAGCACTTCTACCTTATTTATCCACCACTAATACACATTTCTCTTTCAGCTCTAACAGGAACATCAGCAAAGTTTTGACACACGACTTAAAATGATAAAATCCTTCAACCTTCACTACATACTGATGCACAGTGAAGAGACACACCTTCTCAGAAGACCTGACTGACTTACTGATGGGACTATGAATCAGTGAGGCTTCTAACCATTGAAGCTCATGGAGTTGCACCCCTCTACGTGTTGAGAAAATGAGGCTCTTTGATTGGAGGCAGCTTCCCCCATTTTTTCTTGCTCAGTGAAACTGTCCTTCCAAGCAACAAATAGGCCAGTAGCTAACAGAAATAGGGTGACTTGGTTTCCTATGGCATCAAAGGCTGGCTGCAGAGTCTCTAGTGTCTAAGAAGCAGAAAATATCAGATGAAGCTTTGCCTGTGACCAGAGCGTTGGAAGTGGTTCTCTGGTAGTTGAGTAGTGACCATAAGTGATGGCCTTTCCCTCACTGGGTGCATTATTAGAGTCTCTCATCTCTGTCCAGCTGTTCTTACAAAACTTACAGGAATTTAATAATTTGTTCTTTTAAATCTGGCTGAAATTTCCTGACCGATTCAGAATTATCAAGCGTGGACAGGTGGAGGAGAAGGAATTCCCATCTAACCCTGTACACACAGGGAGATCAGGTGAAAGTCACTTCTATAGGAAACCAAGCAACGAGTGAAAATTTATCTATTGTTTTTGTTATCCTCCAAAAATGAGAAGGAAGGAACTCATACACCTAACTATGGAAGGGAGACAAGGAAGGACAGAATCATTCCTTCTGGGAGACTATGGGATGAAATGCACTCAGCTAAAGGTTCACTTCTTTATGTTAATTAATTTGAATGTGTGGATTAGAGACCCTAATTTTTCAGTCCTAACTCATGGTAAGTGAGTCCACAAACATCCAGAGGAAAGGAAAGGAAAGGAAAGAAGGAAAGGAAAGGAAAGGAAAGAGGAGGAAAGGAAAGGAAAGGAAAGGAAAGGAAAGGAAAGGAAAGGAAAGGAAAGGCTCTTCCAGTTAAACAGAGAACTGTAAGCAAAAACCAGAAAAGACAAACCAAGCAAAGAGAGAGCAGGTGTTTAGCCAGCCGATTAATTGATACGGCTTCTAGCAGAGCCCGGGGCATTAACACCAGCCCAGCCCCGCACGCAGGTGCCGGGGTGTGTGCCTGGGAGGCGGGCGGGCAGCGAGACATACTGTGAATTTTCTCCCCGAGCAACACGATTACAGAAACAACTGCAAATAACTTAGTGCTGATCCCCAGCGATTCATTCAGCGGTCCCTAATCTTCCAAATGTCTGCCTGTGCGATGGTATGAACACTCTGGCATTCCTTCAGCCCTCACCTATGGAAACACATCTGGGCTCTGCTGTTGTTTCTTTATTTATGGGTTTGTGTTTGAGCACACTGAAAAGAAAGTCAAATGAAGATCACTAACACAGCCCTGAGAAGGCAAGAAGATTACAGAAACTCTTGCAGAATGCACAAACAAAAGACGCACTACACATATTTCCACCTGGAGTTTTTAAAAGTGCTTTTCAGGCAAGTGCATTTATAAGAGAAGGAAACTGAGGCACGAGGTGAAATAATTGGACCGTGCCACATAGCAGGGGCACCCGTCAAACTGAGATCTCCTGTCTCAATCCTCCACGTGAGCTCCAGGAGCCTCCACACCGTTGTTTCACATGTGAAATTCTAAAAGCTTAACTGAGAGGCTGTGTTTCCTCTGGAGTGGAATCAACTGAAATAAGCTAGATACTCAACTGGTTTAATTTAAAAGCAAGGGGGACTGGTAGCAGGGAGATCCCAGTCCACAGTCATTTCTTGTGGAATGTACTTCTCACCTTTGTGCTGTTCAGGGCTGGGCTCCTGCAAACCTAGTGGCGTTTGGCATGTCCACCTGCTCTGTCAGTTTATCCTTGAATTAGACAGCTCAGCCTAGAGGGGCTTGAGAGCTTCTTTGGGGCTTGAGCTTTATTATTTTTAGGGTTTTTTTAAAGAACTCTTTGGCTTTATAGTGTTGGATTAGTAGCAATTCTAGCAGCAGCAGGAGGAGGAAGACCTCACAATGTATAGAGTAAAAAAAAAATCAACATATGATGCAGCTTGCCTGAAGGAATGACGTTAATTTGGAGCACTCAGCTTTACCCCGACGTCTGCTTTGTGATTATACAAAAATAGGAATTTCACAGGATCTTGATCCAGGAGATGAAGCTGACTTCATTCCTTTTTAAGACTTTGGGTTTCAGACCAAACATCTGTTTGAAACTTGAGATGAAATTCACATGATTTAGACACAAAGCCATGAGTCAATTAGATGTCCAGCATGCATGGTCAAGATCCTTGGCTCTGATCCTCTGAAAAATTAGCACGTAAGTAATTTTATACACATAAGAAGGCCCAGTACATTCAATGGGATTACTCTGGGTTATTAAGCTTTTTTCCCAGGGCAAGGTTCTCAGCTGGAACAAAACCACAAACCACATCAAGCTCATACAGTTCTCATAGAGACATTTTGCACTTCTGAAACCAGAGTAATTTTCTCTTTGGGGCTCTGCAATCATCACTCAGCAGCAGGGATACTCCTGACGGAGAATTTGGACTCCGTCAGAAGCCAGAAATGGGCTGAGAGGTGCCAAATCTCCCAGCCACCACCGCTCTTGTTTGCACCCCACAGAACCTGTTAATAAAATCTCTAATAAGGGAGGCCTGAGGCACGTCACTGTTGAAGCCAAACCAAACAGAATGGGGATTTTTACCTCCAAATCCCTTAAATATTACCAATATTTTTTTCATGGCATCAAGGGCATTTCACAGAGAGGTTTTTTTTTCCCTTCTCCCCCTTCCTGCATCACATAAGGAAGACCCACTTGGTTTCCAGAGGGTGGCCCAATCATATCCATGAGCTATGGGGATGTCTGGAGTGGAGGACCGCCCTCTGGAATTACAAATTCTTGTCAGACTCAGTGGGTGAGAGACCCACGTGCCCTCATCTGGTCACAGAGCACAGCACACTGGCACATTAGCTTCTGAAGCTGCCTTTTCAGCGCTGACCTTTATATTAATGCTAATAGGGTTTGGAGAAATAAAATGTAAATTTGTCTCTAAATGGATTAGTCTAGGCTGGGGGTGGGAAAGAAGGGTGCAGGAGGGGGTATTTCTTAGAACATTCTCACTAAAATTAAAACATTTATGTTCCAACACTTAATTTCATTAGTGGCACATCGAAGTTGCCTGAATGCGTAATTGGTTTCTCAAGTCCACTCGGCTCTCACTCAGACTCTCAGTGTGTGTGCACACACGCACTGCCCTGCCGAGTTACACACTCTATAAAGTCCTGCAACACCCTTCTCCTCGCACAAAGCTCCCCTTTGTCATCAGGGGTGTTTGTTGGTTGGCGCATCCCAGATTCGCCAGGGAAGGGAAGAAACAGTCTTGCAAACATCAGCTCTTCCACAGGAACCATGAAACTACAATCTGGGCCCAAAAGAAACCCGTTTATTTTTTTCCTATCTGCACAACAGTATGGGTGCCCATTTATTCACATCAGCGGTGTGTTTACACTCAAGAATTGGGTAATAAGGTTAATTGGTGCTTACAAGTGCTTTACCTAAGCAGAGACCTTAAGAAAGGTGAGCAAACAGCAGTATTGCCACTTCCCAGATAAAGTAACTGAGCCACAATGGGCAAAGTGATATTTGGTTGCAATGACTGGGAATGAAAAGTCAAGAGGGCAATATTACCCCTAAAAAGTACAGTTAAACAATTGTTAAAACATTAAAGCATCCTTCTTGCTCTGCTTGAACCTCAGGGGTTGACTCTCTGCAAGCAAACACGGGAGGGTTGGAAGTTCATTTAGATCAACCGTGATTAACTCCCCCTTCAGTGGGACAAGTCTGGGGCCCTCTCACATGGTGCAATTTGTTTCCCTTTTTTTACAAAATAATTATTCAGTGGCAACCATACAGTTTCATTAAAATCAGAACATTTTCATAGGAATAGATCAGCTGTGGCAAAAAACGTTGGTGAGAAGAAGTTATGATATCTCATTTCACGAACATCAAAACATTTCTGTTAATTTCAGTTCAATGTTTATATTAAAATATGAATTTTCATGTTCTGTGTTTATATGTTTTTCTTAAATTGGCACCTAACTGTTATTTAATGTTTTAATACAGTACACATTTTTCAGAGCACCTTTTTTGGCTTGGAAAATGTAAAAATTTCAGCTATTCATTCTGACGGAGACCCAGGTTTTCCGAAATGTCAGCATTTCTTTGGAATAGAAAATCTGGGTCATAGCCAGGTCTAAGTCCTTCTTATTGTAAATGAGGCCATATTCATTAGACATCCAGCCATGGCACACTTATCTTACACGAACATATATCTACAGCATCGTGGCTGGGCCAATGCAGACATCAGACTTGGCATATGGGGCTGACATAGATTCATTCCTAATGAAACACTTCTATGTAAAAGTGATTAAGCCAGCAGCATGCCAGAGAAATTACTTTAAAATCTATTGTTTTCACTGAAGATCTGATCTCTGGCGTTGCATTTAAAAGCACTCACAGGATTCTATAGGCTGACAGACTCCTATAGAGTGACATAAAGCCTTTCTTTTTGTATGAAGTCCTATAGGATTTTTCCATAACTAGATAACCCCCAGGTTAAATTAATCAAATGGTTCAGGATAGAAACAGGCACAAATCAGGCTGGGGGAGCGGGGAGGAGGAATCAGTGCAGCAGTGATTTGGGCTCCTTGTCACTGACACTGGTAGCTGTACCCCAGGTACAGTGGTGCAGATGTGCAGCACAGAGGTACCGTATATACACACACAGGGTCCCATAAGGTGAAAAAAGAAGGGGGAGGTGGGGGGGGAAGAACAGATCACTCAGTAGTGGAAAAGTATCTGATTGCCTAATGTAAACTGTGATTAGTGGCTCAGTGCCTGGACAGTGAGTACTTCGCAGGCCCCCAAATCCGGTCCCCAAATCAGCGTGCGTGCTGCCAATCTGTCAGGCAGTCCAGCTGTAACACTTTCTGGCATTGCGATGTCTTCAGCTGGTTTGTGTCAGAGCCGGACAGTGCGGGGGGAGCTTTTCCAGAAGTTGGCTATTGAGTGTCTGTCTGCCTGGATCAAGGGTGTTGCCAGTTCAACATCCCAGCAAGGGGCCACCACATCTGGCCACAAAGTCATTAGGAAAAGGGAAAGGTGGGGGGTGCGTGGGAAGGGGGGCAGCTCTGCAGGATTCAGAGCTGGGAGATACCTCTGACAACAGTAAAGGCCACCAATCTGGAAACAGCACTTTTGGATAGAGCTGAGACCACCACAAAGAGAAAGGTTTTGAATTGCTGAGAGCACAGCCTCAAATTCACAAGTGACATTAAACTCCCAAGTCAAATCAGGTCTCAAAGCCCTAAGCATGCAGACCTCTTGCTGAGCCCTTTCCTCCCTGTTACAAATTGATATTTTATTAGCTCAAAGCCAGATGCTTCTCTTTAAAACAGATTAATGTCTAGTTCATATCACTAGAGACTAAGCAAGGTGAGGTGTAGCAGCAGTGCCAGACATGTACAAAATGAACAAGACCCCCAGGTACCATGGTGGGGGGTGGGGAGGAAGAAAGGAAGAGAAGGAGCAAATCTTTATAAAGCACCAGTCTGTTCAATTTGGTACCTTCAGTTTTCTTCAGCACAGATGGGGCAACATCTACAGAATAACCTTGGCAGCAGTGACTGCTACTCAAGCCACAGGATTCCCAAAGGATAAAGATGTTCCCATCCAAGGAACATGAGGCAGTGATGCAACAGGCTGCAGCAGAGTAGAGGAGGGCCTGGAAAAGGATTCTATAAAAGGATCTTGAATCAAGGGTTAATTATTTCCAAATGACCACTGTGTGGGAGACTATTATGGGATGGGACCCATTCAGGATTGGTTTAAAGCTGCTGGTTAGGTACCTTAAAAGAGGTCTAAGCAGCAGCAGCTGTTTTACATTTAAAGTGACTGAAGTGAGTAGTGAATTACTGTGGGAGACAAATGAGCCCATGACATGATTGGACCTGGGACGGCTCTCCCAAGTGGCCACTTGTTTCATGAGAACTCCCACCCCCAGGCTCTGCATTTGAGTATCAAAGGCACAAATAGCAGCAATTAATTCAGATTAGCCCAAGAGAGAGAGACAGCCAGGTTAGCTGCCTGCTGCTGGATGAAGGAACCCCAACTGCTGTCATCTCTCCTGTCTTCAGGGTGCCCCTCTGTATTCCCAGGCTCTCACCTTGTGATTCCAGATTGTTTCTTGTGCAAACCACGGAGAGCATCAGTGCTAAGTCAGAAGCCAGAAAGAACTTCCCTTTAACCACCTATACTCTTTCTCCTTTTTGTTTTTTTTTTCTCTCCTTCTGTATTAGTCTCGATTTGGAATACGTAGGTAGGGATTTTACTGTCTCTCACCAGAACCTCTTCTCTCGCTACTAACCTACAGCCAAAGTGTGCACAAAGCTCTCTGAGCACCCACTTTGGGATTCAACATTCAGGTCAGTGGCTTCCTGGTGATACCAAGGGCTTACGTCAGACTTCTCAGAATCAAAAGGAAGAAACAGTCCTGCATGCTATTTACCAAACCGCATTAGTCAAAATACTGCATTTTAAAAAACCCTTAAGTTGTTATACATCATCATATAAGTCATCACAAGATAGTGAGTAGGAATTCCTAAGAATTATGTTGACATGGAAATTGTCAGCAGAAGTGCTGGGAAATTTACATCTCCTCATATATCTGTACTCGTATCCTCCATAGAAATTAACATATTATAACGCTAATATTTCAAGGTAATGTTTTCTCATGAGGATGCCATATTTTATCAGTTAATATCATCTGCGTAAAAACTATTCAATTACAGTATCAAGCAACGTGTGATTAATACTAATATCAGCAATGTAATGGCAACTTCGTAAGGTGTCATCATAGCTGTTCAGGCAGCTGGAAATGGCAGTAGCGGGAAAAAAAATCGTTCTTTTTAATTAAAACCAGAAAAGTTTGATGTCCATGAAAATGAATGGCCAATGATAGCTGGAGTGCAGTCCTACCCTGCCTGGAGGATGTAAGTTGGGCCACAGATCTTACTGGGACAAGGGTTTCTCTCCTCAGCCTTCATGCTGATGGATTTAGCCTTGAGCTCCATTCCTCAGATCTCTACAACATTATTAAATATAAGCAAGGGAGGGAAGTAAGTCTTTTATAGCAAGATAGCCAGTCCTGAATTATTTTTTTAATTATTATTTCAGAGGTCCTGTTGAAAAGCTGCTGGATGCTCATTTCTCTCTGCTTTTACCTACATCCAGAAGAGCAGCACTGCAGGCGTTTCAGCCTTGGGCAGAAAACTGCACTAGTACAAGGGGTGAGGAAACCTGAACTGGAACTAGTGTCTTTCCTAGGAAAGGAAACATAATTGGCTTTATAAAGAGCAAAAACCCTGCTTCATCCCTCTGGGTCATGAGTCACAGAAGTCCCATGAAGGGCTGAGGTTCTCAAGAGGAAGAATCCTGCAGGAGCCCACAAAAGGCACAGGAATGAAGAAAGGGGCAGGATATTATCAGCCAGTCACAAAGCTAAAGCATCCAGATTTGAAAATGGCTGTAACACACCACGGCAGCTAGAACAGCTCCCCTTCTCCCAAACCTGCACATTCGTTGCCAGAGCTGAGTAGTTCTGTAATGAATAATTTATTCCAAATCGTTTCCCTCTTCATGAATTGTCAGAAGGGGATCATGAAATTTTTGTAATGTCTGTGCTGGATGTACAAGCAATACTGTCCAAGCGGGTCGGGGTAAAGCCGTGGGACTTGCATTTCACACGAGCCAAGTTTTGAGAGCTTTCTCCAGGCCTTTTGCCCAAGGGTGAATTTCAGTCTATTCAGACAGATTTCCCATATCATTGTGTGAATCATTTTGGGTCTGTAGCTCATCCATCCACATGCATATTCACAATTTCAAATTCAAGCTGTCTTGACAAGATGCTTAGGTCACATGGGCCATATCTGTTCCCAAATTGGAAATGGGTAATTTGGAGTCAGCTTTCCACCCCCCCCCCAAAATCCCAAATCCTCTTCCCATGGAAAAATCTGTGGCATATTCCCGCAGTTGATTCTTCCAGCCACACTTCTGTCCACGTATCTCTGGGAGAGGATTCATGGGAAATTCTGCAAACTTGGCCCAAGTGAATTGGTTTCAATGTTAGGGTAGTACAAAAAATGGCTTTGGCAGCATTCCCCTAATTTATTTCACCAATTTAGGCAGATTTTACAAAGGCAGCTAAGCACAAAATGAAAAGGGGACTCTAACAATTCTGAATCGTAAACACATTTTGAGCAGATTGTGCAAAGCAATTCAACTAAAATTAGATTATGAAAAGTACACTAAGTAAAACTGTATTATGGAAATGTTATGAAATTAATTAATCTAAGAAGCTGTGTTGCCACCAGCATGTGCTGGCCCTGTAAACTCTTGAGTGCATTTGTTCCACTCTTAGCTTTCGTTCCGGATGAAGTTAACACGAGTCAGAGATGTGACATTTCTAGGTCTGTGATCCCAGTAAATATTTTGACCTCTTACAGTTTTTCATTTGATCCTTAATTTGAGTTTGGTCAGTGACACTTGCATCCACTAAGAATTGCTCTGGTGACTACAGATTGACAGCTAGTTACAAGCAGTATGGCATTTGTTGATTATGTTTAGTTATCAGTGTGGATTGTTACTCAGCTAAGACAATAAATAATGTATTTTCAATTAATGGACAAATCTTAGAAGGATTTGTACAATACATATGACTAAATGAAGAAACACGTTATAATTATATGGTAATTTGTTAAAATGATCATTAATACTTCTGATGTTAATTATCTAATGGCAAAAAATTACAGAGGGTACAGTAATTTGCCCTTTCTAATTGCTTATTAGGTCATAGAATAATCATTTTATTGCATTTTTCTTCTATCAGTAGCTGAAGTGTACAAAAGTTATTTGATACTTTTCTTAAGAAAAGAGACCATGGTTTTGGTGAAAGTTCAACAGAGGACATCCAACCATGATTGCTATATGCAGCCTCCACTTAAAAAATATATAAATAATTAATTGGGAAGATCACACTAGAAAGTGAAAGTTATACTTTTGGTTATAGACTGTAGGCATATAATTCTATTAAAAAAAAAAGAACAAAACATTTCTAAGCAGTTACTACATATTGCAAGGAACCATAGTGCAGTTATACTCCTTGTTCTGCCTGTGATTTGCTGTATGACTTTGGGTTAGGTCCACGACATTATCTGTAGTTCATCACAGCAGTGCACGTGACTTCCAAAAAGAGCTTAAGTGCCAAAAATTATTACAGATTTTATTGACCTTCACCTCTGTTCATTTTTCCCACCTTAAGGGTGAGTAAATGATTCCTCAAATACACAGGCTCTGATTCACCTCTTTCCTGGTGTTAATCAAGAGTAGATTTTAAAGGCATTTTTTTTCTGAGAAACTTATTCACAGATTAGGTGTTAAATTCTGTGAATATCTTATTAGGAGGCATAGAGAGGAAAAGTCAGAATGTTTTGGTATAAAGTTCTTGAAACAAATAATTTAATTCTTTATTTCAGGAGGGAAATTTTAGAACAAACTTAGCCAAACTGAATTACATTTTAAAACTTTAAAAAAAAAAAAGAATACTTATCAACCAAATGAAACATTTCATGTAATATAAGTTTGGGGTTGTTTGGGTTTTTTTTTCTTCAAGATTTAACTTCAGTCAGAAAACTGAAATTTCCCTTCTGGCTGACCCAGCCAAATTATTTTCTTTCTACTTTTGAAGAGGTAAAAGAAAAAAAAACAAAATCAGTTAGCTTGGGTTTTTTACATATATAAAACCAGTGACACTTGAAAATACATCCTCAGACACTTTCTCAAACAACTACCCAGAATCAGAGGTGAAGAGAGTAAGGCAGAACCTGAAGTAGGGAATGATCTGAAGCTGGAGAATTTGGGGGTAAAAGAAGCAAATGGAAGAGGAATTAGAGGCAATGGGGCTACTGGGAAAGAGAGGGCCCCAGAGTAAACTTCCCCTCGCATTACTGACATATGTGTATAAACCACACTGCTGACGAATCGCAGTTTTTATAGATAATCCGTGGGTGATACACAGGAAAATATGGTATTCATCAAATTCTGATCAGAAACAATTCCACTGAAGTCAATGGGATTGCACAGGCATAAAACAGATGTGAAGGAAGGAAGGAAGAGTCAGAATCAGGCCCACTGCACATGCACACAGGCTGTTAAGCATATAGTATTTTGATACCACTTTGGGAAAGGATCCCCCATTTAAATGTGGAGTTAAAGTTGACTTAATAATGAGAACTGTAAATATGGAAGTTGTCATCGGTCAAGCTCAACTAGTTTGTTTCCAGGTGAAAACTGATGTCTTGTAAGGGTTAGGAGCGAATCTTCATCCAGCAAAGCAACACACGTTGGCCATCATGACAGCAGATACTGCTGCAGAATGATGCCCAAATGGAAGTGATTATGTCGAGTGCAGTGGGAAGCAATAGGGCCATTTACACATAATCACAGAATAGATGTAGCAGAGATGGGTGTCAGCCAGCGTCCTGGATCCAAGCATATTTGGATGTGAAAGGAGTTCAGATCTTGATCCAAACTTTGTTGTTCAGACCTGCCTCTCGCTGTCAAGAGGTGGCTTCTGGCCAGCTCCATCTTCCATGAGTGATTTCACTTCACCAAATGACAGGTGGGATATCCATTTAACTTAACAGGCGGGAACAAAAATCCTCCTCCTTAAGTAGATGCTATTTTTGGTGGTCTTTAATAAGCACGCAAGGGGAATAGGAAGATAATTAGCCCTTTTACGCTGCTTGTCCCCGTACACCTCAATTTTCAGCCTCGCTCCCTTTTTCTGTGGCGATCCCCCCACTAACTGTTCAGAGGGATGTTGACAGTCTCCCTTCTCAGTACTCAGCCTTCTGAAGGGTTCTGCTCTCTGCAGGCTGAGCTGTCTGGCACACAGCCATTGACAGTGAGCTGGAGTTTGCTCTTAAGTCCCAGTGCAATCTTGCACTGTCTGCTGCCTGCTGTTGCACAGTGCTGCAGGAGCTCAAAAAAGATTCCTCCAGTCCTGTCACAAAGACAAACGAATTATTAAAGCAACTGCCATTCAGGTGTTCAGAAGGACTCGAGGAAGCTGGGGCAGAAATTGATATCAAGGACTGATTTGCCCCTTATGCAGTAGGAGGCGATGTGGATGCTGCAGGAATAAAAGGACCAAATGCTGCTGTCTGAATGATGTCACTAAAACATTTGAGTGGAATTAGGTTCCTCATTCCTTGCTGAGGTAGCTTTGAACTATCCAAGTTTTAAAGATATCCAGTCCTAGCCTGAGTGTCTAGCCTCAATCTTTCGCACACTTCCAGGATATTGTGGGCAATCCTCGGGAGAGATCCCCATGAAATAAAACCAGCATGCAAGGATCCATTTTCCACAGTCCGGTAGCATCCGTAAGCAACAAATTGAAAACCACCTGACACCTAGAGATCCCCAAGCCACTGTGGTGGGGACCAGAGCCTCATGTGGGAGCCAAGTTAATGTGTGACTCTTGTTAATGGCAGAGTGAGGAGAAGGACAAAGGTCTCGTGGCCATGTGCCTGTTCCACCTCTCCCACCCTGTTTCTCTATAACTCAAAACTTACTAATATTTGCTTGTTATTAAGCATTAACATATCTTAACCTTAGTGTAATTTCATACCCTCCTGATTCCTGAACACTCACACTAATGCTGTATTTGTTGAAATACCACTGATTTCAAGCAATTGCCTTTTTGGCTACCCAGCTTCTGACCTCTAAGAAGACTTTCTATGCAGAAGAGAGCTAGCCTTCACTTTTCCTAAAGTCAGACCCTAAACTAAGAACCCAAAACCACAAACCAGCATTGGAAACCTCGGCTTATTTCATCCCTAGGCATGTCGTTGCCTAGAAATGGCTTAGTCGCAGCAATTTCTAGATTGCTAGACTTCCTACTGTCTTGTTTCTTGGCTAAGGCACCAGATTTCTTGTGTTAACAACTTCTGGAGCACTACTCCATCAATACAGGACCATCCCCTGTTAAGGTGGTGACATAACCATACACTTGGCTCCTATTTTTTTTGAGGGGAGAGGGAGCTCGTAGCACCTGCTCTGCATGAACAGCTTCCTTCAGCCCCCACAGCTTCCTCAGCCCCCCTGCACCGCCCTGCCTGACTCCAAGCTTCCTATTAACCCACCAGCTTGGCTTAAAAAAAAGCAAGTCAGCATTTTGCTTGCAAGACATATTATTTTAATATAAAGAAATATAAACTCCTGCAAGCCTGCAGTGGGAAAGGCAGCAGAGGAAGCCGGCTGAGTTGACGAGCAGCACTCTTTCCCCACCTCCAGACAAGCTTGCTAGGACGTCAGACAACACATCCCGCATTATCCAGCAGCCTTCTGAATGAATCCTTCCCGCCCCGTGACAGAAC
>VWZY01003615.1:168999-179199 GCA_013399075.1 Chloroceryle aenea | reverse complement strand
TGACAGAACGTAAACTACTTTAGCCTTACTCTCCTCCTGACAGACCTTCTAATTATCTCAGCTGTTTACACCGCTCAGGCCCTCCGCTACAAAATTCCTCCATTATTCTGACAGTCAACAAACTAGACCTATTAGAGCACAGCACAATTCTTGCCCAAGGCAGGAACTTTGTGAGACCACAAATCGTCTCGGTATTAAAAGTCGGTGCATAAGAACTGCCCTCAGCTTTAGCGCTAAATTGCTGCTTTGGAGACATTCATTGCTGTATATTGTATTTCCACTATATTCCACTTTAATAGACTTCGTGCTGAAGTGTGTAAGAAGAGTTTTAAAGCCTGAGGTGCTGAGTGGGCCTTTTTTTTTTTTTTTTTCCATTTTATATATTTTTCCATCTTTTTTGTTTGTCACCTTATATTGCAAGGTTGGTTCACATACATAAAAGAGTCACGCAAGAATATCTAACCGTTAGTGGGAGGCACAGGCTCTGCCATTAGAAGTTAAACAAGGTTTGGGCAATATGAGATTTGTTGTTCTTTGATTGGTACGGGGCTTCGGTCTTAAAATTATTTCTTTCGTGCTTTGGAACGTTTTATTTTCCTATTTGGTAAAGCTAATCTGTTTTCCTCTTCTAATCTTCTGGTATCAAAGTAGTTAGGGCCAAATAAGAATAATAGATAGAGAGGGAGATTACAGTTTCTATTAACAATTTGCATCCGTTTGTTTAAGCAATGTTTATTCAAGGTTCAAAAAGCTCTTAGAAATTTGTATTTATTAATTAGTGTTTTTAATACACTATAAAGTATTTATGTATGGCCTATCTCCAGGCTTCTCTTAGTCTGAGTTTGTACAGACCCGGGGATTTATTTTGACTAAACCCATAGGACCATCTGATTTAGGTGTACTTATGTCTGAGACCTGGACTAATTTTCAATGTTATCTTAAATCCAAGCTGACTGCAGGTACGTATTAGGTTCAAATCTCCCAGGTAACCTAGCAAGGTGTAGAAATCATTCCAGGTGTCTAAGATACACATTATTATCAAGTTGATATTAATGACTAATCCCACCAATTAGCCCAAACAGCAGAAGCACCAAAAACTATTTTCCTGAGCCGTTCAATTGATTCTGACTCAGGAATACACTCGCAGCAAATTTCATTCAGCCTTCTATTTGCCAAGCAAAAGTGGTTACATTTATGAAAAATTAAAGCTTGTAAATTGAAAAAATCTTTTAAAGGCAAAACCAAAGAGAAAATACGTAAAATATACACACCATTTCAGCTAAGCAGCATGTTGGAAGGAACATGTGCTTTCGCTGAACTGTTACCTCTGCCTGGTGGAATGCTGGAATATAAAATGACATGTTATATTAGATTCTACTGAATTTAAATTCTTCCTTCAAGGCATTTATAGCGAAATAAAATATTTTCCAGTGAAGACTCTTTGAAAAGTGACATCACTTTCATCGCTTTCCTGAAGACGACTTTCAGCCTAGTGACAAAGGGCCAGGAGAATTGCTACCTAGCCTATCACAAGAAATCATGTACTGGACATGCACATCATGGGACAACAGAAAGAAAGCCTTAGTGCAGGATTTGTGGTAAAGGCTGTTGCATTCCTGTGAGATCAATGTCAGTACTGAGGCATATTTAACTCAAAAACTGACCACTTAATAGCTTTAAAGTGTTCAAAGTTCTTAAGTTCTTCCAAACACAGCTTTGAAAGAGAAATATGTCTGTGTCGTGCTGTGGCTTCACATTTCATCTTGCAGGATATACTAATTTGGGCTAAATACTGCTGTGACTTAGTAAAATGAAAAATAAACCAAATTGTCAGGCCACATTCCTCTAAAACCAGATAACTTTGGGAGAACTATCTGAGATCTGAAGTTTTTCTACAGAGATTAGAAGCTGCTCTATTGATTTCCATAGAACTTGCATGAAATGGAAATTAGCACAGGCCAGAGTAATTTGTCATCCTTTTCTTATTCGTTTCCAAAATTTGATTTCCTGTTCAGAAGAAGGGCATGTTCCTGGGTCAAAGCCAAGCTGAAAGCAATCGGACCCTAGATGGCACTTTTAATTGGCTTTGGATCCAATTCTCCAACTGAAGTACCCTGGATTACTGCTTGCCTGAGGACTTTTTCTCGGCATGGAAGACTCATGTCCACAGTCTTAACCATGTCTGAGGAACACAAAGGTAACGGTGGGGTTTTTTCTGGTCGCTGGTAGAAAATACTGCTTTCTGATATCATAAACAAGAGGGAGGGAGTCAGAGTGCAAAAACAAGATATCAGAACTCCTTGGACCATGCTGGATGGAACTGGTGTCACGCAAAGGGAAATAAATAGGATCATTGTACTTAAACATGGATGCAATGAAAATTGGTGAATATTATTTTTAGGGGACTTGTACATAAATAAATATATTAAAATATATTTGAAATAGTACATCAGATGTTGCTCTTTTTTGTTTGCTTATTTTTTTGATCTAAAAAAACCTATGTTGACAGAACATACAAGTCTCTTTCTTTGTTGACCTTAATGAATGAATTTACTGGTAAGTATTTTCAGAGTACATTTTAAGTAAATAAAACACAAAGTAATTGAAAGAGAATTTCAAGCTTGCAACCACAAGTATGTGTAGTGTAGGCCTAACTCTGAGCTTTGGGGTCCTCCAAGTACTGTATCAAATTGTTACCATATATATGAGCAGCTCAAAGGGTGTGGGATGACAGTCAAGACATCAGCCAGAATATCTGTAGGCATGTCTTTATGCACTGTGATCTTTCCAGCTCCCACAAACTAAGAATTGTTTGCAAATCTGACGAGCTGCTCAGTCCCATCGTTCGGATATTGAGGATATAACACGCCTGCCTCTGAGACCATGGAGAGCATCAGGGAAGTGATGGTGTTGGAGGCTGTTTCGGACACAGCCCATCTCAACTCTTGCTCAAGTCTTCGGGGCACTTTTCACAGTTAAAATATTCATTTTGGTGACACAGCAAGTCGTGTATTCAGGAAAATGTAGTTTTCCTATATAAAATTATGGCTCCAAAATATAACTGGAAAATAAATTAATTCTTCCCTATCGCATGCCATAGACTACTGAGAGACAGTTTCAGCTTTATGATTTCTGATCTGGACCCCTCTCTAGCTCCTAAATTAATTAAACCAAACCAGTGGGATAGACTTAAATTCAGATTGGCTTCAGGAAAAAAAAAAGCAATGGTTGTCTATCATGGGAGGCCAGCAGCAACAGATTACAGATTTAGGGAGCCTGGTTGTTTCTGTGGTTTCATTAAAAGATATGCACAGTAATCATGGAAATGGGAGGCAACCTAGAAAAAAGAGGTATTATTATGAGAGGCTGGGACTTTGTATTTGTGTGTACAGCAGGGAAAACTTTATTGAAATGACTGCTAAAAACAGCCCAAGAGCAATGCAAGAAACGACAAGGAGGAAAATCCAAAGCTGGAGCCTCGTAAGGGGAGCAGCAGAGTTGGAGTCAGAGATGCGGAAAGGAGAACAGGTGGGGGTCAGAAAGATAGAAAGGAGAGAGAGCAGCACTGGGAGAAGACATGAGAAATTAGATCAGAATCTAAAAGCACTCAGGAGAGCAAGGGAAAAGGCAGAAATTAGAACAGGAGCTAAGAGGAGAGACGAAGAGGCAATAAAAACTCAAGGAGGAGAAAGAAAAACTGCGAGATGAAGAGAAGAGGACAGGAAAAAAAGGACAGGAGATAAATATGAGGCAACATAAAAGGGCCTTGACCTCCAGTTTGTAAAGGTGACGTGATCTGTGGTGTGAAAGAAAAGAAATACTTTGCATTTTTTGAAATGGCCGTGAAGAGAGGACGAGGCTACATCTCAGAAATCAATATCACATTTTATGCCTGCTGCACCCTTCACGAAGAATCAAGACAACATTGATTCAAGTAAGTAATATTTCATTGAAAACTGATCTTTGATTGCATAGCTGCAAGGGACTGGCTCTGAAAGTCCCTTTGTGGTGGCAGTGCCGAACAGGTGTCATTTTCGGGATGGTGTTAGAAGTGATGTGGCTTCATTCCCAGTCCGCGGAACACGTGGAGAGCAGAGGACACGTCACTTTAGTCTTTGAGAGCAGATGATGCTGCATCAGAAGGGCTGGCTTGCTCTCTAGGGTCATTAGTCTGTGTCTGTTAGTGTGTGGTGAGCAGTCTGGAAGGTTTGCTTTGTGGCTGTATTCATTTCAAGCGGTTAAACGATTATTTTAAGATAATTAGAAAAGCCTTAGACCGATATTTTAAATCTGCTTTCTTGATCAATTGTAGCAGTGTTAGAGCTGGTGTGCAGTCATGAGGTAAAGGACCATCTCCCTGGGCTGTAAGGCCAGGCTCTGGTAATGAGATTAACTGTTTCCTAGACTTTTGTTCCCAGTATTTCAAAGTGTAAAAGCTCCCCTTGGTTTTATTTCCCTGTCCACCAATTCCCTTGGGAAAACAGATTCACCGTTTATTTTGCTGGCAGATCTTGATGTGTTTCAGCCTCCTCATACCAGGAAAGGGTGATGGTGAAGCAATTTATAGCAAAACCTGTGTTGGAATTCCCTTTTGGAAAATCANATAGGGAAGATTTTTGAACATAAACCTCTATGGGTCTTGTTGCAAGCTGGCTTGGCCCACTCAGAGTATTTAGCCATTGGAATTAACCTAGAGCACTAATGCTGTATAGACTTCACACCAAGCCATGTCACAGTCCTTTATGAGCATCACACACCTCAGGGACCCTGCAGGAGATAGACTTCTGCCAGTTTGCTTAGGTTTTCAGGACAAATGGAGCCTCAAGCCTCCTGCTTACAAACTCTAGGAGGTAATTTACCACCAGGGAAAGCAACAGCACTGGATTCTATTGTCACAAAATGGAACAGTTGGGGCCATCACAATGAAGCCAAACCAGGTAACTCTGTTTCAACAATGTAAAAAAAAAATCTTCCAATTGAAAATGCATCAACAAAATATTTCCACAACTTTTCCAATTGCCATTGAGGAAACAAGGACTCAGCAACCCAACTGGGGATGAAAGCAAATGTTGAGATACAAAGTGTGGCTCCATAAATTAGTCTTTCATTGGTGCAGTACCTTGTTACTGCAGAAATATGACAACTACAAACACAGTTTGAGTATTGATGAAAATAAAACCCAGCTGAGACTGATAGGTTGTTGCTGTGAGGTCTGTGAACTCATTCTTGAAGATAAGCCTGTGGTATGGTCCTGTCTCTAGCAAAGCTGTTCTAATGGTAGACATATGTAGTCTCAGCCTTTGTGGGAAAAATCCACACCTACTTTGGGAAGCTCTTTTGAATGCCACACTCAAGCAAAGCCGAGGCAGTGTGCCACAGTATGACTGAAAAACATTCCCAGGAATTCCTGATAATTAATCTAGACTGTACATTTATCACCATGGTTAAGAGAGTAGTGTGATAGAAGAGAACATGTTATTATGAATGAGACAGCTTGGTTCTCATGGTATGAGTGAGGATAATGGTGAAGGTGATGATCCTCAGCCGAAGGCTCAGGAAAGCAAAGCTCCTCATGTCTGTGCAATTTCAAAGGGCAAAAGCTGCTAAGAGCTTCCAGTGGAGCAGTTCCCTTGTCTCAGCAGTCACCAGTGACCACGTTGAAGAAGCCTGGCTTCCTAATAACTGGGAAAGTTTTTCTCCCCAGGCATGGAACATCCTAGGACTTTTCAAGTTTGTGAATGGTCAGAATCTAGCCTCTCAGAATGAAGTGTCTCATTCAGTAAGTCACCCCACAGGACAGGGAATCTGCAGTTCAAGTGAAATCTCAAGTTTCACACAATTTCTCTCAAACTAAAGACAAAGTGCTAGTAATATATACAGGTATTTGCAAATAATGCATTTTTTTTTCCTCATGTATTCATATCCCCTACGTCCTTCCACTCTTCCCATACCAAGGCAAAAATCCCTTTTTGGGTGTTTTTCTGAAGTGTGACTACTCAGATGTAGCAGCTAAGACACCATGAATGAGCTCAAATTCCAGTTACACTGTATTAGGATCAGAATGAAATATAGTAATATCCTGGATATTATGGGTTTCTGACAAATATAACTCTACTCCATCTAACTTGCTCCAGAACTTGGGGATTGCTCAGCAAGTAGAATTGATAGATCTTAAAGATTAGCAGTAACATCAAGTCAGATCCTTTGAACATAGTTTCAAGACAATGTAAAAAAATTAATGTATAGCTATTGTTCAGTAAGCAGCCCAAAAATAGTTAAAGACAAGTTTTGAACACAAGTGGAAGAGGAAGATACTTCACAGTTTGAAAAACAATACATATGACTGTGGCCTAAGAAAATGCCAGATAAAAGGATTCTGCACGGATGTGTACATGCATGTGTGCACGTCTGTGTATGCATTAAAGAGACAAAAAATTAGCAGTGATTGCAAAATATGGTCAACAAGAAAATGGGGGAAAAAATGCGATGGTTATTTGTCATGAATATTGGCTACTGATGAAAAGCATTCATCATATTTCTGCCTTCCCTAAGCCTTATACTAATGTGGAGAAAGTGGCATGACCCATTGAGCTGACATTAAAAGCTTTAAATTGAATTACATTGGCAGAAACCTTCAAAAATTGTCTTGGGAGGAGAAAAAAAAAGTCATGACAGAGCATAACAGATGTACGAAATTAAGAGCATTTAGGAAACATTATCTTTGCTTTATGATGGGAAATGTTTCTAATTGCACTCACAGGGTGCCTTTAAGATGTGTTTTTATTTAAGAAATGTTCTTTAAGATCTGTTATGGATTTTCAGCAGGAATATATAGGCAAAAGAATCAAATGCATATTAAGATATATGCTTTTTGCAACAATCAGCTCAGCCATTTTCATTGTTCTCCGGAACAAACTGTAAAGGCAAAGTTATTGAATCTATTGGAGTAGGATGAAAAGCAGGAATCTTATTGGCTAATGAGGAACCTGGACCATATTGATGGATGTAATACTCCAGTACTCCTGGGTGGTCTTGTATCTCATATCACAATCAAGCTGTGTGGATTTCTGGGTACATCAGCACCTTACTTTATGTTAAATGCTACTGCTGTTCTTTTCCTGGCTACTGGATGCTAATTAAATCCAGTAATTGAGATGCAATAAGAAATACTGTATGTGGATTTCAGCATTATTAATAATGTCTGTGCTGCAAGGCTTTTCCGAGCAACACTCAGTGTTCAAAGTCCTCTTCAGCACCTAGTGAAAACTAGATAAAAATGCAATGGCATTTCTTTTTTTGCATATTGCAGAATCTCAATTAGTTCCTGCTGTGTCATAGACTCCCATAGATTTAATATGTATTGCATCAAATTTCAGTAAAAGGTATCTTTGAAAATTACAACTCCCTTTTGTGTTTACCAAGAGGTTCATAAATAGAGTTTTTATAATGAATAAATACAGTGTTCCAGGTTTTGTGCTGTTTTGGTTACTTCCAATGGCAGTCATCAGTTTAAGACCAAATACAACTGTCTAATCAATGCTGCTAACTTGCAGCATTGAATCTAGACCTTATCAGCTCCTTTTCACTGCATACTTTAGCTGATTTCCTTTATTATGGGGCTTCTCTCTTTATTTTTATTTTCTATATAAAGGAAAAAAGTTCACATTGACAGATGCACAGAAACATGCACCAAACATCACAAGGTATCTGCCCAAAATGGAATAGAGACAGAGACATTAATTTCCTCACCTCTGGTCACCGTTAGAATCAAACTGATGGATTCATTCCATTTGGAAATTCTGCATTTCCAGAATGTTTGCCATTTCTAAGCATGATTTCTGAGATTTGCATGGGCTGTGTTTCTAATATTCCTTCTCTTATTGGTTTCTGTGGGAGACAGCACACTGGGAACTAGATATTATTTCTGGTCTGAGCTGTTGCATTTGGGTCTAAGCTCTTGTGAATCACATCCAAACAGATCTTTTTCTCTCATATATCAGATCTTTTCAAGCACAGCTTTGCTATGCTATGTCAAATTTCTTTGCTGTGTCTCATGCCCCTAAGCCATGTCCCTCAGCACCACATCTTTTAAATCTCTCGAGGGATAGTGATTCAAGCACTTCCCTGGGCAGCTTGTTCCAAAGCTTGACAACCCTTTCTGTGAATAATTTTTTCCTAATATCCAACCTAAACCTCCTGGCATAACCTGACACCATTTCCTCTTGTCCTATCACTTGTTACTGGGAAGAAGAGACCAGCCTCCACCTCACTACAAACTCCTTTCGGGCAGTTGTAGAGAGCAACAAAGTCTCCCCTCAGCCTCCTTTTCTCCAGACTAAACAACCCCAGTTCCCTCATAAGTTCCTTCATAAGACTTGTGCTCTAGACCCTTCACCAGCTTTGTCATCCTTGTTTGGGCAACTCCAACACCTCAGTCAATATAGCCAACTATTTTGAGAGATCATCCATCTGTACACAGGACTGCACGTTTGCACATGGGACTCAGACTGTGGGAGATCTCCTGAGTACTGGAATTTGGTATCATTTATCAAAGTTACTTTTTGGAACAGGATACCAATAGTTCCTGCTTGCATATCACTCTGCATATTGACAATGTTCTGCAAACACATCTCCATTGTCTTTTCCTGGAATGCAGCATCTTTTCCTGGAATGCAGCATCCTTGCCTTAGAAGTGGAAAAACTCTAGACTGCAGTAATTTTCTGGTGGCTTCATAGATTTACTTCTGACCACAGATCATGAATCAGGAGTTACAGCTATAAAAGCCAAGTCAATCCATTTAAAGTAAATATTCAAAACCACATTGCATCTGCTACCCTCAGATGGAAACAGAATAAACTATTTATTTGTTGTACACACAAGAAAATTAAGTGCTTACTAATATCAGAACTGGTTCATCACATTAATAGTGAAAACTGACAAGATCTGGATGATTACCTCTGACATAAATTTGAGCAGGAAAAGGATTTGTTGCAGTGGAAACTCATGCTAATGGAATAAAAATGACCTGAGATATCTGACAGATGTTGGACTCAGTGGAGTCCGGGATGACTAAGAATAATTCAGTCTGCATCAGACAAAACAAACTTGCTGAATGAAATAACCTCTCATTCAGTTCTGTATTTGTTGTCACCAGCAGCAAAAATAAATAAATTAATTAATACAAAACCACTTTCTTAACTTTCTCCAAATGAACTCATCTGACTATGTGAGCATGTTTCAAATTTATTGCTTAGGAAGGGGGAAAAAATCAATTAAAAAAACCAAAGAAGCTACAGGAACTAACTCTGTTGCAGTCACATAACCTGCACTGGAAAGTTTGTGTATAATTTCTTTCCAGGAGGATGTCCACCAGTAAAAAAAATAAAAGTGTCATGCATAAATAACCACCAAATATTGTGTATGTGAAAGACACAGAAGATGAACATTCTTTGGAGGGCAAAATTGGTTTCAAAGGCAGTAATAGAGGTAAATAAAAACTTAGACAGAAAATTGAGAACAGAAGTTAAACGGCGAAAAGGCTCCTAGCTAGGAACAGAAATCTGATTGCTAATTGTAGCGAGCAATGCACACAGCTCTGAGCTGAGCTGTGAGGAGCCACCAGGAAAAACAGAAGAAGAGTGCAAGTCATGGTCCAGGAAAGTCATCCTGGAGTACTGCAAACAGCCCAGAGGTTGTAGGTTGGGGAACACAGGATTAGTTCAGGACTTAATGGCTTCATGAAGGCTACACATGCAGTTAATGCATTGGACCCAAGAGATACAGGCTCAATTTTTTCTTTTATTAATAGTTACCTAATAATTGTTTTGTATTTGAAATTATTTAAGTCTATAGTTTTTCAACTGAATACCTATTTCAAAATAAGAAATTTAAAAGACAGGATGGGTTATTTTCAATTAGATACTTTTGTCTTTGAATCAGTAAAATTACGTGGCTTGTTGGGTAAAAAAAAATACTGTGTAGTATAGTTATATAGAATATATACATTGATGCAAAAATTGGTGCAAAGAGCATGAATGAGTCTGTGTGCCAGCATGCAGCAAACAAAATCCTTCCCATTCCTTGAAAAAATCCATTTCAAAGTTGTTATTTCAATAAGCCATTAATTTGTGGCTTAGACTATGTGTTAAAGTGTGAAAAAGCACATTGAAAAGGATGATATATTTCATTCAAAACAAGGA
>VWZY01003615.1:158722-168994 GCA_013399075.1 Chloroceryle aenea | reverse complement strand
AAGTTATTCAAAAAAAAGAAAAATAGAGAAAAAAAAAAGGGGGGGGGGAGAAAACTACCTTTATCCTGAAGAAATCTTTACAGTGCTTGTTTGGAATCCCTTTAGTTAAAAGATGTACATTAATGTTGCATTTTAGAAGAGAGCAAGCAAAACCACTGAAAATATTTCCATCATCTACCTCAGTGGGTTCAAAAAACTCACTGGATATAAGAAGAATCCTTCTAAACCTTTATTCACACCAAGGCCTCTGGTGTGCACTTAATGCTAGCAATGAGCATTATGGGATGAAAGGAACTGGTTTCTTAGCCCTGTTGTGTTGCTGGAAACTGAGGCACAAAGGCTATGGGCTATGTTGGGACCGTAAGAGAACCATGGTTTCAAGAGCAGTGACATCTCACAGTCACCTCTTCTGCCCAAATAATTGAAGCCTGGCTACCCATCAGGTTCAGCCGCGTTCTCCTTCGCAATGCAATCCTGCTGCCTTCTGAAGAAAGCAGCAAGCACCCCAGATTTTTGGAGAAGAGCTTCCAAACATAAGTCAAGAGATAATGTATTCTTAAGCATATAAACAGGCAACAATCATTTAAATGTTTAGTGAATTATGAAGTGGTTTGTTTGGGGGGTTTTGTCTGCTTTTGGGGTTTTTTTGTATTATGGAAATGTAGAGAGAATAATTTTTGAACTGCTTTCCCAGATTTTACACACATACACACACCTGACACTAGCATAAAGGTAGTGCAGCATGTTACTTGCTACATCTCCCTTTAAAATACAAAGCACTCACTCCCTGTAGAGAAGTCTTCTACCACCCCTGGGGAGCTGGCAGATAGTGAAGCCAAAAAATATCGGGGTTCATTAGGCACACAAGCATTCTGGCAAAATCAAAGATCATCCTGGAACCCACTTGAACATATTATAGTTTCCATTAAAATCATCATCGTAGTATTTGAGGTTAGTAAAACATATTGCTTGGGCTATAAAACATTCTAAACTAGTATCCCAAATGTCTTGCCTCAAGCAAGCACTTAAATTAAAGTTTCAGACAGCTGGCACTGGAATCAAAATAACAGTTTTGCACAAAGAGATTGGATAAACATGATTATTGTTTTCATAATTTATTTTGTCAACGTGCAGTGTTTTTCCTTGATCCGTGCATTGTACTTGGGCATGATTTCTTTCACTTTTCAACAGGTAACTTATTTCACTGTGGATTTTACAGAAAGCGATCCTAATTGATCTGCTGCTCTTGAATAATCTAATCCCTAATTAGCTAAATCTGAACGTTGAGAACGGCAGCATTGTGTGCTTTAATTCATTTCCATAATCTGGAATTTTTGTTTGCTTGCCTCATAAGATCTTTTGGTTTTCTAGGAGAGGGTGACAACAGTATCACTCCTTAGTGTACAAAAAAGAGGGCAGGCAGTCTTCTGGATATTTGATACAGCGGGATTGCAACAGCTACAAACACACAGCTCTTAATTAAGGCTAAAGCCATTTCCTATTTACCTTGAGTAACAATTTTAAGATGTTCTTCCTGCATTTATCCCAGTTTGGCTGCTCCCTGACTCTTCAGCACTGTAAAGATGATAGGCTCTCCTTTATGTTTCTCTTTAGTCCAGACCTCCCAACCAAGTAGAGTGTTGAAATGTATAGAAATTAAGTGCCAGAAACCTACTGCAGCAATCTCTTAAGCAAACACACATTTTCAGAGACAGATACCAAAACATTTTCTATGTAATACTTTCTTCCAAGGCCCAAATGTGGCTTCTTGAAGAGATCTCAAAATGATTTCTGCATTCTTTTACCCA
Source organism: Chloroceryle aenea (assembly GCA_013399075.1). Classification (NCBI taxonomy): domain Eukaryota; kingdom Metazoa; phylum Chordata; class Aves; order Coraciiformes; family Cerylidae; genus Chloroceryle; species Chloroceryle aenea. The sequence continues at coordinate 167,186 of VWZY01003615.1, read as the reverse complement.
GGTGGTTAGCCAACAAAAGATCTTCCCCCAAAATGCAAACCTTTATCCAGCAGTGACACACACACAATTAGAAAAGATGGCCCAGAGTTCACAGGCACAGAAAAATGTTTGAACATACGTGAAGAGTGATAAAAGGGATTGTTATGATTCATGTTGCTCTTTTGTATTGTTTTGTAGCCACTTCTTAAAAAAAAATAAATTGTAAATGTTACAAACATCCTAATTTTGGTAAAGACTTTTCTTGTAAGCTCCTTTAAATACTGTCACGACAGATCTTTCACTCAGATGGGAAATTAAGCTATGCCATTGTCAGGAGATGAGCTCTCCTGCCTCAGTTTACACAACTGTACATTGGAGATACACAAACACATTCTATATGTACAGCATTCACCTGCTTCACAAGGATGTTACAGAGCTTATCAAGACTTGCAAATGTCTGAATCATTCTGGTGAACGTACTTCATGGACAAAATGCAGTTGTCTCACAAATATAAATTAGGAATTACCCCCACTGAATTTAGTGGGATCAGTGTAAATTTATTGCACATATGGGACCGAGAGCAAAACTCATCTCTGTTTATATAAACTAGTTGTATGGTTTTTGCTGGTGTGAAAAATGGTCAGTCATTCTCACATTTGTGAAAGAGATTTATCAAGCCAACACAGACCAAACAGGTGCTGTTCGAGGCTGCCCTTTGCTTTCCACACCTGCAGTAAAATAACCTTTGCTTCTCTGAAGGAAAGTTCACATGGAAGTTTGACCACCAGGGCACCAAAAGACATCACCAACCTTTCAGCTCTGGAAGGCAACCCTTTCACCATCACCCATGGCCATAAACAGACCTTGACTGGACTCAGGTCCCCAGAGGTCAGCGTGTTAAATTATTGCACCAATGCACACAACATTTTGGATGTTGATCAAGGGAAGAATGAGATGTTGAAAATCTAAGAAAATTGCCTGAATGGGTGTTCAGCCCTTTTCTTTCCTTCCTTGGCCATGTCCCCGTTGCTTTTAATTAAGTTCTCAGATTCATAGCTTGGAGATCTTTAATAACCACAGAAAGTGCTTGCGAGGCAAATTTTTCACTTCTAAGAGGGATCCTTAAAATAAATGTTACCTTCTAATTTATAGGTAAACTTAACCTGATTTTACCTTTACAGTAATATATCGCCTGGCCATTTGTCTGCACCAGGCTGATGACATAAAAGATCTTAACTTTTAATAAATGGTGAAAATGTTGAATCACACACCTCCAACACACTGTAAGCATAGTGCCTGCTGATGAATTAAACTAATTAATAAAGGTGAGGGTTTATAATTGGGGTTAACTAGAATTTAACTGGTCATTGTTCATACCCCCCATCGCACTGTCCCCTAAGTAACTCACTCTGGTAGCCCTCCCTGGTCCCTCGACCCCAGCATCAAACTCAGGGATCAACCAGCTTCAAGGAAAAGTAGATACAATCATATTTCCATGACTGTAATAACAGCAGAACTTAATGGTGTGATATTTTTATACTGTTTGGGAAAGAGACCCTATTTTTTCTTACTCATAAGCCCAGAGTATTTTTAAATAGTTCAAGTCCCTGTAGTACTTCACAGTTTGCAGTGCAGTTTAAAAAGTAATACATCTTTTCTTAGATGTACCCCAGATTCTGCCTTTTAATAGACATGATAATGAGATTCTGTGTCTTCATTTCCCAGTGTGCAGAAAGCTCAAATAAATCTTTGATTGTTCACAACCCTGGAGAAGGCTCCCAAGCCCAGGAATGTAATGATGTTTCTCTAAACAATCATTGCTAATGAAATTTAAGTGTATTTAAAATATATAGATGCGTGTGTGTATATATATTAGCACTATCAAAATTGGGTTTTATTCATTTTGCTTTGTAAATTTGAATCTGATTGCAGTAAACTTAGCTCTCAAGAGATTCATTTCTAGGAGAAGGAATGTCCTCAGTTATTTCTCTGACCTGCAAGACACACATTGAGCTTCTGCTTTTGAGTGAACTCACTCTACTAAGGAAATCAAGGGATGTTAAAAAAGCCATTCAGCGACTTCTTCATAAGATTAGGGACCATGTCCCCACACCACTGCTGAAAGCATCACACAGCTGACTGCAGGCAAATTGCTGTAACAGCTTTGAACGGACAAGGCGTCCAAGTAACTCGACAGAACATTAAAGGGCAGAACAGATAGAAGGGCAAAGGGATGGGTAATAAAGGGTTAAGAGGGGGATGCTTCAGAATGAAAACAGTGAGGGTTTTAACAGATCTTATTATCTGGGCAGCAGTTTAACCTCCTTAAAAAGAGGCTCAGTCGAAAATATCCTTCCACACCAGCATCCTTTTTAAGGGTCTGTGTAAAGTGCCCCACAGACTGACACCTCTCTGTATCACCATGCTACCAGCCATTAGCACATGCCAGGCTCTTACACACATACTCAGACTTGTGCAGCGCCCCTTGCACCCATAGCTGATGAGACTGCTAATGGGAATTCCTTCACAGCAAAATCACAGAGACCCCAAACCAGCTAATCATCAGCTTTAAGACAAAAGTCCTAAGACAATAATGAGAGCATGGCACCTGAGACCAAGCTGTGGCACCCAGGCTAAGCTGGGCAGCTTATTAAATAATCCAAGTTTGGCAAGATTCAGTGAAATGTTGCTCAATATCAGTCAGAGGCACAAAAAAACTGGGCTTGGTTGTACGTGATCCGAGCACCTCTAAACTTCTTTTGTGAAAAGAGATGAAATACTGCAGTTTCCCTTGGCTATCGTGGGTATCTGCATTCCCAAGATAAAACCCATAGGGAACCTTGAACAGCCACCAGCATTCACCTGTTGAGCTGCCATTCTGCATAGTTTGATGCAGATTGTTGAATACAATTATCGATGTTTGGCAAAGACACACATAACATACTTGTCCTCGGGAAAAAATGCTAATGACTTACACCCTCTGTAGTTGTTAAATTTGTTTTAAAGGGAATCCAGCCTGAATGGCATCGTTTGTTTTATTTCAGGACTCAAAATTTATCGACAGAACTTCCAGTTTATTTCCTTTCCTTTTATATTTGTACGTATCACAGTCATTTTAAAGAAACCAAAGTCCATGAATGGTCCTAATTTTAACCCAAAACTGACTCTCCTCAGAAATGCTGCAGGAAAAGCATTTTGATTGTAATGCTTTCCATGTCATAAAGCCTGGTAAGACTTTGGACATCACTGACTTCTAAAGGTTATAGCATAGAGGCTCACAGAAGATAGAAACTTACAAAGACATAGAGAGGAAAGAAATCTCGTTCCCTAGGCAGAAGAACCCCTTGAGCATGAGAGGTAAGAGAAAAAAAGTGATGGGACTGCTCCACAGCCTCCCCTCCACCTGGGATCTATACAAATTCCAAGACGTATCCAGCTGGGACACTCTACCTACTCCCAGATTCTCAGAGGATCTCTGGTGGAGATTAGTAGCCTAAAATAATTAATTAGCCTCACTTCCATTCACATTTCACCTTTTTTTTCCCCCTCTCTCCCTTCCACTTTTGACCATAATCTTAAAAATCTCCACATTTCCCTGACTGAAAAGAATTCCCTCTACCATACAGATTTAAGTATGTGTTGTAGGGTAGCATCAGTATTCCCTCTTCAATATTTTTTTCTTTCTAAGAAAACAAAAAAAAACCAAATGTTTCCCCCCCCGCCAAGTACAGGATGGAGTCCTGAGCTGTTGGTGTTCCATTCTGAGGTGAAAAATAGAGATCTAGACCCTTAGTGGTGGTAAGCAAGTATCACCCCATTACCCCAGTGCCCACTTTACTGGTGATGACATTATGTTTGGCTCACAGAGCTATCTTTTAGAGAATCTTAGCATAAATCCTGTCTCCTACTTAAACAGTGGCAGACATCACAGGAGAAGCCAGTATCTCTTAGAGACAAGATTCAATAGGATTGAATCAAGGTCGATTTTAAAGCAAAACTTGATAAGAGTGGGGTTACCTATTAAGTGAAAAGTTAATAATGACACAATAATGCACTCCTCTACCTTCAAGGGGGTTTCTCTCGATTCTCAGTTTCCTTCTTCTGCACATGGCCTGAAAGTGAAACAGAGAAAGGTGATCAGAAAAGAGAAGGGGGAAAAAAAAGACCAAAATGAAACACAAAGAAAGAATAAATACCCTCAAAGCCAGTTAATTATTGGAGTGGTGCTGGATAATCAAGAGAGCTGTGACTGACTCTTGTTTACAAAGCCAAGATGGCCTGAGAGTTTTGAACTCAGATATGTCAAGACAGCAGAGTTAAGACCTGGTCCTATCTGGCAAACAGCTGCAGCCTCTGTTTAATTAACAGCATATTCCTGCCTGGGTTCAGCTTGTGGGGATGGGAAGGTGTTTCCCAAGGAAATCAGAGTAGGGATAGACTAGGGAAAAAGAGGGGGGAAAAAAAAAAAGGGGAGGGAGGGAAGCAGGGTGGAAAGGTGAGTTCAGGAGGGCAATGAGGCGAGGGTTAACAACACTGCTTAAGATCAAGGGCTGAAGTGCTGAGATGCTGCCAGACTTGAAAACTTTAATTTACTGTCACTGTTAGCCCCCTTTGAGGTTTATGGTGGTATTTATACACACAGCATCAATCACATGAAACAAGGAGGGGATTTATAGTTTGTTTTAAAGACTGCAAATGCAATGTAATGCAAATAGCATGCCTCATGGGCATTTACATTTAATGGGAAAATTACAGATGCAAAAGATTGGTAGAACAAATTTTAAATTGACTTTATTACATCTAGTGCTTTTCAGAGAATACTATTAAAAAAAACACGAAGAGATATGGTAATGGAGTTCTACACTGTAGCTTGACAGCTTAAATTCCACTTAACTGACTTTGCTTGCATCTTTCTGTTTACATTACTTCTTCCAATAAGTTTGGCTGGCAAAATCTCTGGATCATAAACTGATTAGAAGCTTTGATTCTGTTTTGTTTTCTTTTTGGGGTTGGGATATTTAATGTGGAAAGCTGATTGTGTCTTGATAACTGTTTTTAACTAAGGTTCATCATCAGAATTGCTTCATCTAGACAAAGTCAGGAACAGCTCTTTGAATCTATTACCACCTTAATATGTGACCATACATGAATCCTCCTTAATTTGTACAAGCTTCCCGTATCTCCCCTATATCTCTACAGCTACAACAGAAAAAGATGGCAGCATTACTTTGTTCACTGATGGTGTGAACATTCAGAAGTAATCACAGCTATTTGCAGAAAGCCCATTCTTTCTCAAAACAGGTTTATTTCCACTATTCCCATGTGGGTCCAAACACTTCTTCTGGAATGAAGATTGTTTGCTGTTAGGGTTGAAGGTTGTTATCATCAGTTGTTGACTTATGGTAGATCCATCTGAAAGGTGTTGGTGGGCCTCAAACTCACCTTCAGCAGACCAGATGAAGCCCTGGTTCAAACAGGTGCAACTCTACTTGCTTCAGGGAAGCTGTGCCCAATTATGTGAGGGCTGATTTGTTTTTAACACCCTATAATGATTGCTATATTCCCCTCCCATTCAGGCCTCAAATGAGCAAATAATTTAAGGTGTTTTTTAAGCTCATTCCTATTGAGAGAAGATTGAAGTACATATGTTGGGGTTTAGTCTGTTTTAAAGCCACCAGCATTCTAAAGGTTATAGCATGAGAGACCTGCATTTATCTGGCAGGAGCCTTCCACCCTTTTTTTCCTTCAGATTTCCAAATCTTTGCTATCACACAATAAGCCACCTTTGAAACATCTTTCTAGTCCTGCTTGTCATACTGTATTTCAGCCACAGAGTGAGCAAATGATGACCTGACCTTCGAAGAACATAAAGCACCGATGTGGTCAATGATTACTAGAGCATGGCCTATGAGGACTGTGTCTTTCCAAGAGTTCAAGCAGAACCTCCCTGAAGCATCATCCTCTTTCTTTGTTTCCATTCAGCACAATACATACACATACACCCTTGAAATACCCTTAAACTTCTTCAAAGCCATGATTAAGGAAGGAGATGATTTGCCATTCATTACTGACTCAACTATTTCTACTGAACTCGGTGGAACAGCTATCTTCATCTACAAATACCCCTCCAGAAGTTTCTCTTGTGCCCCTGTTTTCAGGTCCTGCAGTTCTCTCCTTCATCTAATGCCTAGTCTAATAACAAACTATGTGGCATATCAGTGCATTTATTAAGTGAGGAACTGAGTCAGACCCGTGTTTATTCTTTGTCCGGTTCTGAAAGATATATTCTGCAGGTGTTGTCACCCATAACAAATACATAATGGCAGAGAGCAGTCTATACTAACATCTGAGCTAATACAAACATGCACTGTTTAAGCAATTCACCTGAGATTGACTGCCTTGCCATTGTGACTTTTGTTTGAGGCTGTAATCCCATGTGATGACATTCTCTTGTGCAGAAGTAGTATGTTAGCACCACGCTTGGCAATGTCACAATGATGAGGAAACCATAGGCTCAGGAAGCAAGAGCACAAGGGAAACAAACTTTCACACTCAGGAGCCATTAATGAAGTAAACACACTTGAACATTGACACGTAACTCACAAAGCCACCTACCAGACGTGTTCCAAATCAAACCAACACTTAGAAAAAAATTCAAACCTACCTGTAAACAAAAATTTAGAATCATTTTAAAGTTTTATTATCTTCTGATAGCTATGGAAATAATGTCTGAGCAGACACAACAGCTTCAAAACAGTCTTCCTCCTGTGCATAAGACTGTGCTTCCGTTTTATATCTGTTTCTGATGATCCATAAAGAAACTAAATTTACTGCAAGGGTGCACATCATAATGCAGACTCCGAATCCTACAGCACTGCTGAATGTCGTTACCTTTAGGCACTGTGAGTATCACTGTTTTCAATAAACTATTCACCAATTTGAACTGTAACTGGAAGAATTTGGAGACTTGCAGTTAATATTGTGCTACTTGGGAACACATGCACAGGTATGTCCATGTGATGGTGGGTGTGTTGTCAGAGTTGCACAAACCTAGTGAATGGTTTCCTGTTGTGAAAGGCTATCTAGACAAACATGCACAAATCACAATATTTGGACCAGTTTCACAGCCCACAAATGACATGCTTTTACAGAATTTACTGAAATGGCAATTTAAATCCCCCCGACCATAGAACATCTTTCAGTGAGTATTAACATTTCTTCCGGAGCTAAAAAATGACATTGACAAGATGTGTTCCAGGATGGAAAAAAATAACAAAAATATTAAACCCCTTAAGTTTCAAGCTCTTTTGTCTTTCTTGGTAAATATTTTCCACATCTCCAAAACCAAACCCTATTCAGAGTTTAGCCCAAGCTTCTGAAAGACACTGATTACCCTGCAGCACTCTAGGACCCTCATCTGAATTTAAAGACCAGTACTGTCCAGATAGCACATACCAGCTGCCAGTTACTCTAGCAGGATATTCCCCCACCTTCTGTTTTAGTTTTATGAAAGATTGTTTTCTTTTAAAATGGCAGGTTCCCTCCATCCCTTTTCCTCTGCTCACAGTGAGACATGTCATCTGATCCTAATTTGTACTTGCTTTGTATTTTGACTTAATTTGATTAATAACTATATCCTTTAATGGCAGTGTGACTTAACAATATGCTATTATGTTGGTGCACTGCACTTCGGCATCTCGGAGCAATTCGTCTGCGTCACGGCAACATTTTGAAACTAATTCAAAGAGGCATTATTCTCTACCTCTTTACCACAGGGTAGAGGTCTGCTCTTCTACTGGAATTGCCAGTTTAGAGCTGCAGGCCAAATCTGGGTTGAATTTATCCAAAGACTTTTCTTAGCACTCACATTCCAGCCTGAATATCTATAGAATTGTTTTACCCCTTTTCTCACCCTCATATTATTGATTGTCCTTTGTGTCTTTTTTTTTTTTTTTTTCCCCAAGTTCTTTATGCATTCATATTGTAGGTATTTTAAAGAGTTTAGTAATACAACACTTCGGGCAATGAGAAAAATGTATCACTATTGCAAGACTTCATCACAGAGCTTACAAACACACGCACAAATCCTATGAAAGAGACAAAAGAAAGGAAGAAAAAGAGAGAAGAAAGCAAGCAAGAAAGAATTTATCACACCCCAAATTACAAGTATAACTGAACTTTATGGTGTCTTAAGAGATAACACATGTTTTCTGTTGTATAGGATGAAACCAGTAAATAAGGTTTAAGATGCCTGTGGGGAGGCAGAGAAATCCAGTGAATTCCCGCAGCTCCAGATAAACTCAGGAGAAGGTGTAATTGCACATAACCAAATGTGGATTTTCATCATCAACACCAGAGAAGCATCTCACAGAAAAAAAGAGAAAGTCAAATCTTAATCTATGGCAGTCATAGATTCTGCGCTGCTGAAAAGGCTCCATTCCTTAATGAGAAGAAGGTTACATAGCTGGGGAAAAAAAAAAAAAA
>VWZY01003615.1:141736-158700 GCA_013399075.1 Chloroceryle aenea | reverse complement strand
AAAAAAAAAGGAAAAAACCCAGAGGTTTCTTAAAAGATTTCATGTCTAAGGGAATGAAACTACTCAAGACATGGCAGAGAAGTCAGCATTTTGGAGAAAGAGGATCAGAATCAGACAGAAAAGGGATGTACTGGAGTTGAATTTCCCTGTTCCTAGCCTGACTGCTGCTCGGGATTCTTGTTTCTGTAAAAGAAACGTTTAAAGTAACGCCCATGGTACCACAAAGCAAATCTGTCTGAGTACTGAGGCAATTAAAGGATCAAACATTTTTTTAAAATAAGAAAAAAAAAAAAACAAAACCAAAAAACAGTAATTGCTCTTACAGTGGAAACAATGGCAGTAAAGTTTATATACGATGGTTTCCTTTATATTAGACCAATGCTTGCCACATGCCAAAACATAAACCAGATTGCATAATACGTAGGTTTTTCATAATTTCCTCAGATTAGGTTTTTATTAATGCCTGTCAACAGCAAATGATAGGCATGTGTTGCATTAACAGCTGCTATAAGCCATGCCAGTACTGACTTCTCTGCAAATCTAAAGCCTGGAGGAAGCTTAAAAGCCCATTGATTGAAGAGGAATCAACCCCATTTGCATTAAATTTCCAAGGTTTTTACCTTCTCTTTTTTTAACCAACTATTAGTTGCTTCTACATTTTCACTAATAATAGTCAATAATTACAGGGTTATTAACAATCATCTGGAATAAACGGATCTGATTATCTTCTCCAAGGTGTTCCAGCCATCTTTGGTTATTTTTAAACTTCCTGACTTAGATCATCTTGAGAAATTATTTTCTTTTTATTTCTCTGTGTGAATATTAGAAAAGAACTCCCTATCCCTGGGCCTCCACCCTCTACCCCTCCTGTTCATGATAATCTGTAAAATATGCTCATAGAAAGCAAAGCAGCAGAAAAAATAGATTCCATATCAGTAACTGATATGAGCTAGACCTGAGAGATACATATTGTCCAGTTTTAGAGTCTACAGAAGCACTTAATTTATAGATTGGAAAAGACTCAAAGCTTTTAATGCTTTGACTTCTTGAACATCAGAAAAATAAAACAAAAACAAAACCCTAAAACATGACTTACAGACTGTTAAAGGAAAAAACAAGACTAAAATTTTAAAGTGGGAAAATACTTGTAAAACACTAGTGTCTAACTGGTGAAATAAGAGGTCAGAATTCTTTTTCTATTTGGTAACATTATCAGCATAAATTAAAAATGCTGTAAAAGTCTGCAAAATTCTCACATTAAAAATGGACACACCATGTTTTTCAGTGTTTTTTCACATCATCACATAACCACTTCAATCTCTAAAATTTAAACATCAGACCAAAACGAATTAATCTTAAATAAAAAATCTAGTAGGAGTATCTGGGGCTAGAAGAACATCCCAAACACTGATGACATGGTATTCAGGGAATTTATTAGTTAGGTCTACAGCTGTTGGCCTGCTATTCAGCTGAGCTGTATATTGCTCATATACATTTCATGGCAGGAGCATTTCATTTTGATGAGTGGAAAGTCCATGAGAGTTTGGCCCAGACTGCACAAATGTAAAACAGAACTCCTCTGTGTTGGGCTGCATATTTCTGGATTCAGCTTAATTAATGTTGCTGACACAAATCCAAGTTTTCGGTGAATGTCCGTCAACCTCAGAGGAATTTCAACCAAGGACAAGACTAGTATTAAGGCAAACAGATACAGGTCAGCTTTAGGAAAGACCCATTATTTGTGCATGTGCCCCTCTTCATCAGACAGAATATATTTAATAAAAGAAGGATTTATTTTTTTTTTTCCATTTTAGTCAAACTGAAATCAAAGTCAATATTCTGATTGGCTTCAGCATGGGCAGAAGTTGGGTTTCTGTGATTTCAAGCTTTTAGGGTTATTTTCTTTTAATAGTTTCTCTGCCTCCTTGAACCCCCCCAGCTCTGCCCATCGCAGCCACAAGGTACTCAGTACGCACTCAAACACAGCTCCTGTGGGCAAAGGTGGCAGGCCTGGGCTTAAAACAGGGGTTAAGATGGCAAGCAAACTGAGACTAACCATTAGCATTCAGCTCCCCTGTCCCCTCCATACCAGAGCACTCCGTTACACGAAGACAACCCCACCATATATTTATATTCATATAGAGACTCAGATAGATGGCACCACCACCATTAACATAAAAAAACCCAACTGCTGTGCAGAAAAGCCACCTCCATTGTTTGTTCAAGGCAAAATTCTTCAACCTACTACAGGAGATAATTGATGGGATGGGAAATTTCCAAAAAGGCCACTTTTGCCAGTTTCCCTTTATGTACAACGTCAGCCATTTTATTGTCATTGAAGAATTAATCCAGCTGCCTAAGCCAGTCACCGTTTTGCCTCGTGTGCAATCAAGGCCTACACATTTTTTATTGTACTCAACAACCCACGCTGGGGGGAGAGAACTTTCCAAAAGAAAAACTGACAGCTCACTCGGGAAAAGGCTGAGTAAATAGATAGGATGTGCACGTTGCCTGAAGGTCAGCAAACTCAGGCTCCTGAATTAACGGCAGATGCAAATTCCGGCCTCAAAGCTCAGCTCTGACAGCTCCCCTCTGACTCCCACCCCAGTTAAACTGGCCAAGGTGAGTCACCTTCCCATACCCATCCCTTCGGCTCTCCTGGAGCAAGGGGCGTGTGTCTCTTCATCCAACTACAGAACCACCACCCAAGAGACATGTTCAGATGATGTGCTGGGCTTGTTTTTTACCCCAAAATGAGAGCCATCCACAGGACCAGCACTGCAGGAATCTGGTCTGCTCTTGGGATATTAGGATTCTGGTACAAGATATTGAGACCTTTGTGTTTGCAGGTGGTCATTCCTGTGAGTGGAAGGCTACTGGGCTATTATTAAGAAATAGCGACCTGCATTTCAAACAAATCCATCTCATCAGTGGCTAAGATTTTGCACCAGCTGTTTAATAATAGTTTGTCTAATAAAATATTCATATTATCATATATTTTCCATCTTAGAAGATGATCAGAATGTCATTTTAATATTTTCCCCCTACTAAAATAAAATTTTAATTAAGGCTAAAGATATATTGCCTACGGAAAGCTAAACTGTTTAAAATTATTAACTGCTTGAATACTTGTTGCTATACTACAAGCTGCCATAAAAGAAAAGAAATTAAGTACATGGGGGATTAACGCAATTTTGAAAGCTGCGTTCCCCTCCCTCCTCCTTTTAGATACGCCTAACTGAGCCATAACTATTTTTCTCCACTCAGCCAGACTCCAGCTTTGTGGCTTTTTTAATAACCTGGCTTTTCAAGCTTGTGCCCCCGAGAGCCTTTTCATTTCTGCCGCACTACCTACAAGCAAATTTCTTCCAGTTGCTCAACAGCCTAATGCCTCCCTTTCTTCGTTGTTGAAGCATTTCATTGCAGTTTCATTGACGGGGAGGTGTTCTGTTACAGTGGAATCAATAGCTCAGGGCTTCCCAGCACACCGATTAGCTTGTCAGTCAGAGCCTGGGGGAGGTAGTGTAAATCCCAGAATACCAGGGGCCACCAGTTTGAAAAGTAAGGAATGCAAGGAGCCCGCATGGGTTTTTCTACCACCTGTTGCTCTGCAACATGTGCAAAGTGTATTAACTTCTTTGCTGCTACATGCCTTAAAGGTCAACTGTGATAGAAGCTTTAAGCTTTTGGAATATTTTAATTCATTACAGGAATCAACATTTAGTGATTTGCAACAAAGAGCGCCTTACAAAAGGCGTGTTTTTTCGGTGGTTGGGCTTTTTGTTGGGGTTTTTCAGTAGGTTTGTGTTTGGCAACATGTTGGTTCCTCTTTCAGCTTTTTTTTTTTTTCAATCGGTACCTCATCTGCTTTTTTGTTATAAAGGAATAGAAACCAGTTTTCTGTAGACAATGTGGTTCCTTCCACCACAGAAATTGTATCAGTTTAGATGATCCAGACAGTCAGGAGGAGGATATCTCTTCTTTCACCAGTTTAGATTTGAGGAGGATGAAATGATGAAACATGAAGTTGGAATACTTCTGCAGTACGTATGCTCCTGGTGAGAACACCTGAGTCTCAGGGGAGAGCAGAGCGGCTCCAGCTCCTTCCAGCCCTTTTAGGGACTGCTGGTATTGACCAGGAAAAATAAGAGAAGGTGCAATGGGCTGTCAAGCCACTTGAAGCTCACTCCCCTTCAGCTACCTCTCTTGGATGGCTCCGTTGAGTAAAACCATGTCCTGATGGCTAGCCAAGGTAATACAGAGGTAAACTGTCAGCACTCGTGGTCTGAAGTGGTGAGTGAGCAATACATCTCCAGATCAGCCTCTAGGTCATTAAACACCATCTCTAAGTGCTCAAATTCTAAGAAAATACACGCAACTGAAACTCCTCCAAAGACAGCCATTAAAAAAAGAGGCACAGGCCCTTTGCGCCAACCTACGGAAACCTTACTGCAGTCATTTATTATCCAAAAACCACGTCACACATGACCACAAAAGGAAATTCTGTGCTTAGAGCATAAAAGCCTGTGCTTTGGAAAGGTTTTGCTGTCACCACATTTGGGTTTGCTCACAAAACCTCTACAAACTCACCACAAACCACAAAGTAAACCTGCACGGTGCAAATTGTGCTTATTAACATAATTCCTCAAAATTAACGCTATACAGCTTTTTTTTTTTCTTTTTTTGCATTAATTTTGTTTTAAAAGAATGGCACTGGGATATTCTAACTAATAGCATAAACAACAGCTGGAAGCTCTGGGCTGTCCAAGTGGATTCCAAAGTTTGCACTGAAAATATTAATCTTTTCAATAGAGAATACTCTTAGACTCATGCCTTTCCAGCTGCGAGGAATAAAAATTTTACATTAATTTAGAGACCCTTAGAGAAATGCCCTCTGCTTTGGAGTGAAGAAGGAATCCAAGCTGATCTTCTATGGTTTTATTTTTCCTTTCACCAGTTAGTGTAAGTCTGCTTTAATTTTAAAATATAAATATTCATCTTGTTCTTTTAAGCATGTTGCTACAGATACTTAGTTGCTTAAGCAACACACCAGGAGGATGCAACTACACTATTTGTGATACTGTAGACCACATATCTTTTATATCACCTGGTAATTAATAATCCTGAGAATGTCCATAACAAATCCCATTTCCCCCTCTCTTCTCCTACACCCACTACTAGTAGTGCTGTTAATTCAGCAAAATTAGTAGCCTTGTGTTGTCAGAACAAATCACTCCCACTCAGTTATGAATGTGGTTACTCAGCAAGACTGTATGTTCAGAATTTAGAGGATGTTTTTTCTCTCTGTTTCACTTCTTTTCCTCCACCCATATGCACTGTAGTTATGAACATCTGATATGGGTAAAATTGCACTGGGTGATTACTTACACTCAACCTTTGACTGCAGAAAAATACTCTATATCTTGACACTTCTTTCACCAAAACCCCTGCCTCGTGTTGAATCAAAGCACTTTTGATAAAAGCATGCTATCGTATATCATTTCCCCCATTTTAAACAGTAAGTGTAATTAATTATTTCTTTACCTTGCACCTTACAGACAGTTACCTCAGGCATCTGAAAACAGGTCTGCTACTTGTAACCACTTGAAGCTTCTGTCATCGGAAGGGGATTACCTTATATTACGTATTACACACACACACACACATTATACTCCAAAAAGGAGTGCGAGACTGCCCAGCCACGAGCTCTCAACTCCAGGCTGGGCCAGGGGAACAGCAAACCCACAGGCAATGGCAGAACCCATCCAGCACAGCCCGGCCTGAAGTTTGCACTGCCCAGCAGATTTGCCTTGCAGACATCATGTTTCAGTGCAGTTAAAGGTTTCCTGTGAGTTAAAGGCTGGAAAAGATGTAACTATACATAGTGAGTAGATATGTATCGATGTTCACTTTTGTGCTGTTAATGCCCCAGGTTTAGTAAAATGAATAGACTAACAAACACGTGCACAAACTGTTTGGGAAAACACATCCAAATTAGGGAAAATAAAAAGAGAAAGAGGTCATTCATAGGTAAAATGATATTACTTTTCAAACAATATTTTTTCAAATTATCACTATTTATAAAACTCATGAATGAATTCATGAACAAAAGCTATAAAATATTCATCAGCTTTCTATAATTGTGAAAGTTTGGCTAAACAGGAAAATACACACAAACAAAAACACATATGAGAAGAGACATAAACATCCATCACATCTGGCTGAGAAACCTCCAGCTGGACCCACAGAACTGACTAGAAGGGCATGATGTCCAAATGATTACATGTGTGGGCGTCCAGACGTGTCTTTAAGACAAAATATTTCTGTACATCTAATTGTTTGGTAACTGGGTAATATCCTATCTCATGCCTGTTCTCTCTGTCCCTTCACCTACAGTTTTCTCTAGCACTGTGCATACAACCTGTGCAGGGAGAAACTTGTCTCTGTTAATCAGTGCTGCAAAACCTAGGTTATACATTACATATCCAAATCAACACCTACAGCCATCATGACTTCATGTGTTTGGATTCCATCCTAACTGGCAGTAAAAGCTGTCATTAGGAGCAGGAAACAGTATGAAAGACCTTTCACGGCCTCTTTCAGCATGCAATGTCATCTGTTACCATGGGTTGTATAGTACTGATGGCTATAAATGCCACTATGAATGATGCAATCTCATATGTGATGATGAACTTGAAAAAACCTTTGTTGAATTTGTGCTTAAGGTGCTCATATTCCAGTTATTCACGAGCATCCAAAACGTTGATCACCAGCCGGGTGTTTCAGCAACCCCAGTGGCAATGCTACAAAACTCACGCACGGCCCTTCCTGTAAAAGATGGCACAAATAAACTCACTTTATAGATTCCATGAGAGTTATCTGTCAGGCATGTCAGCTGCAGCTCATTTCCCTAAATTTTGTAACCTTTCCTGATGGAACGGTTTAGAAATAAAATCTGCAGTTTTCCTTTCCTGTTTTGTTTTGTTGGTGGTTGTTTTTTGTTTTTTTTTAATGACAGTGTTTCTCTGTGCAGTCCTCCTGCAATCATTTTGCTCAGATGTATCTATAAATACATCCTGGACACCCAGTTGCTCCTGCGTGTAAACCAGCTTATCTATCAGGAGCAAAGCAATTGATTTCCCAAATTGTAGGTGTGAGGCAAAGAATTGGGTGAACCCCAAAGCGAGGGATGCGGAAGGGCAGCCAGTGCTCTGCATGGTTCAAAGGGATGTTGTAGGCAAGTCCCCATTCCTGACTGCCAGTGGCTCTCCATCACGAGCAGCTGCAACCTTTCCTACCGCAGCCACGGGCCGCTCTTAGGAAGCAGCTGCCAATCACGCTGTATTGTGCGGTGATTTTGTGCTGTGACAAAATATCCCCACCGTAGGCTATGATGAACTCATCAGATGTATTCTTTCCTGTAAATTAATGAAACCTGAACCTCAGTCTCCAAAGGCAAAGAGGTCAGGTTTTAACCCACAGGAAACTAACTTCAAGGATGTTGAATTTGGTTTGTTCAGAATCAGATTTTGTGACTCTGAGTGGTCATCCAGTCTGGATGACCACTGCTGGGGCCTTCCATGATGAAGCAAGGTCATCTGGTGGTTTCCATCTTCCTTATACTTTCTGGGGGAAATTTAGTTGTTGGTGCTGAAAGATTTTGAAGCGAAAAGTACCAAAATGGTCATTAAGAGGACTGAAATGAGTCGCCATTGTCAGAAATAAAGCTTAATTCTGCTGCAGAGGACATGGAGAGCAGTGAGCTAACAGGAATACTGAAGAAAGTAAGAGCTCAGGCACTTTGCACTACCTGCCATGTAACACCATGAAGATAAGGAGGATTGCTATAGCCCATAAGGTCCAGAGTTAAACCAGACTTTCAGCATTGACTTTGGAACTCCCTGGTCCTATCAACTGTTAGCTGAAGAAAATCCTTTATGTGTGAGTCTAATATTGTCTAACAAACATAGAACTTTATCATCTCATTTTACTTTATGGACATGGTATGGGATATAAGTAGATAAGAAACTGCACTAAAGCAACTTCTAAATATCCTTTTTTTTTTTCCTAACAAGAATTACTGACACCGTGCAAACATTTATTAACATCAACTACATACACAATAGTAATACACAGATAATTTGGAATAGCAGAGTAACTCTTGAATATGTGAGTATTTGTAAGAAAGAAAATTGGGACGTATGGAAAAGAAAACCTAGGAAAGGAATAAGATGGAAAAATGAACTGTAAAGTGATAAGCTGCATGAGACAGATGTACCATAGTAATCCACGTTGAAGTACTCCTAAGAAAATGAAGAGGCAAACGGGCTACTAAGATGCAGATAGCCACTCCCGTGACCCACTAGCCCAGGGCATGAAGCTAGACTTGACGAGGCTTGTGGATTTTGGGAATAGCTGGCTGTGATTTCAGTCCCTCTGAAGCCAAACGTGAAAGTCTCAAGTCTCCACACGACCTAGGCAAGCACATCTTTAGCTGGTGGTATAGGCTAAATACAACAGCACAGTGTTTCCAGTATCCTCTTTAAGCTAGGTCGTGGCTCTAATTGCCTAACCTTAAAAATATGCCATTCTTTTCACTTCTTATACCAAGTAAGCAAAGAAGCTCACCTTCTTTCTCTGTGTATGAAGAGATGATGAAACAGGCAGGTCCACGGGAATTTCTTAAACAGCACTGAATATGCTTGCCTAGAAAGACAAGAGATTTCTCTGTCAAAACCTGGGGCTATACAGAGAAAAATAATAAAAAGATTAGGGGAGAGGAGTTTTTCAGGTCTAAAACCAGAGCCTTGTAACAAGGATAGCCCCTTTTGTTCTCATCGCTTTTAACTTTCTTTTTCCCTCGTAACAGTTGCCCGGTGGTTATGAAGAGCTTCAGTCCTGCATTTCAACTAAGGGGCCCTTCTTTATTCTCTCAGAAGAGGGCTGTCTCAAGAGCACCATGCTAAAGTGCTAAGTTATCATCAGGCTGGGGCTTTCGTGCAACTGTTTGTGTGTGTGTGAAACAAGCTCTCAACATGTTAGTAAGAAGCCTTTAACCCAGATTACGCCACCTCTCTTTCTATAGTGTTCTTTTAGGGCAGAGTGTGAAAGGTCACCCTCTCAGGCTGGATAGCAGTACTCAACCAATTACAGTGCACCAGTGTTTCCACAAAAGAGAGTTTCAAGCCCACAGCTACAAAAGATTTTACGTGTCTGATTTTCAGAAACACAATTACAAAAGGAGGAGGCTCACTTATATCTTTTTTGGGGACCTGAATGACTGGGGTGGGGGGGTGGTTGTGGTGTTTTGGTTTTTTTTAAATGAATTCTGCTTCTCCAAAGAGGACTGAAAAATGTGGCCAGCCCAGCACCTATGCTATTTAAAGAGTGAAACCTCTAATCCCTCAGGTTCAAGTAGGTGTGATTCAGGAGTCCTGTAGCTGCCAGAATAATAGGGTGGGTTATCTGAGTATATGAGTAGGCTGACTTTATGAAAACAATATTTACAGCAAGTGGTGTAACGACTTTGAATTATATCTTGCATTTGCTTCACATTCTAGACACACTGAAAACTGTGTATTTCTTTTGCAGAGATTTATTTTCAGACGTAATTCAGAGACTAAAGTTTCATCATTATCCTAAATGTAAGTTCTTCAGAAGTATTCATGGGAATGAGCCAGCAGCCCATGTCCTTCTGCAGCAGAGTTAAGCTGAAGTCAATACAAAGACATCCATATTACTCATTGTGTATATCAATAGGGAGCTCACTGTAAATGTGGTTAGAGTAATCCTTCCCTGAGCATTAGCCATCTTAGAAGTCCTAAGGCAGATAGTTCTTCATTAATCTGGAGACCCAGTGTCTTCCTTTAGTCTGTGTAGCTAAAGGTCTCTCATTAGTTAGGGAAAAAATCTCGAATGCTTTTAAATTGTGTGGCTGAGTATTCAAAAGACAGAGGATTTAGGCCATCAGCTCTTGCTAGTTAGTTCTCAGGGAGCACTCCATGCTTTCAGCCTAATTGTTAAATAACATTACAATGAATATTTCAAAGACATCTAGGAGTGTTGAGTACCTGCTGCAATCAAATCAAACAGGAAACCTGGAAATTCTCAACCTGGAAGTCTTGTTATTTCTAGTATGTCCATTACAGTGGCACATCAGTGCCTGTGTTTAGAATTTTTGTATTTCTTTCTAAGAAAGAAGTACATTTTCTATTCTCTTTCCTCTGGACCCCTGGAAAACCTATTAAAAGCACAGTAATTGAGTGTCCTTTCCAAAGGAAGGTAACAAGTAGAGGAATAAGATATATTCGAGTTGGCAGCAAAATATTCCCGGGATCACAAGCTGTAGATGAATTGCTACAAAAGCATTTATTCGGAAAATTAGGACAGGAAGAGAAAGTTTTATTGTAGGTCATGTAGAAGACCTACAAAGTCAGAGATGAAAACCGAAACCTGGTGCCATTTCTGTCAGTGCAGAAAACAAAAGTCCATGGGATTCCCAAGCAGCTCTGTGAAGAGCCGCCCATGCCACAAATTCCTTCGGTAATTCTGGAAAATCTGGTTAAAACTCCTGCACCTAGCTGCATGTATCTGAAAAACGATTACTGATGTAATTCTCAAATGTGTTATGAGATTCACTTGCCAAGATTTGGGGATTCTTGAAAGAGAGGAGCCAAGCAAAGTTTCACACCATCTCACAGAAGATATATGCAAGATTTTATACGAGCCTACCTACATGCTCCTGTACGGATTCCCCAAAAGATAAAATAAAACAGTACTTGCTGTGCATTTCCAGCAATTGTCCCATGTCTTTTTCTCCTCTTCCTCTATTCAATGAACTGTTAAAAGGCCAAGAAGAACTGTTGTGCAGATGATATGAAACTAAAGAACTTGTGGTAGGTGTTACACATTTTGGTACCATCTGTGCTATCTAATCCCAGCCAAAACAATCTCCTGTTCCTATGTAACTCTGAATCTCACTGGAAAAGGGGGGGGAGTAGTGTGACTGGCTCAAACCTTCCTGTGTAGGAGTATTATTATCAGTGTTTGCAAATTTTTTCCCTCTTTATAACTACCATAACTCTTCTTTAAAACCCCTCATCTGGCTGCTGGCCTACTACAGAGACTGAGCTTTCTACACAAAAATGGCTCATGTTGGTTGGTTCACTTCTGGTGTGTCGGAGGGAATCTTCACCCAAGAGAAAATTGTCAACTCACACAGAAAGTTCTTTTCATTTCCTTACTTTCTCACACTGCCCTGCAGTGTTCTTCACCTTCCTTTGGGTCGGGAACACAGACAACATCCTGATGACACATTTTGTAGCCCAACTCAAGACAAGTATTTCCTGGAAATCATTCTGGATTGAAACCACTTGTGGTAGATGTTTCCAGACACTGATGCCATTGCAGCTTCTCGTAAGACCTGAAATTAGTTTGGGGTTTGTCTGATTCTTTTTTTTTGTTTTAAGATTCAATCCCTGCTCTGATCTACTCTCAGGGAGCTTGCTCTTCCCTAAAAGTTTATGGGAAAACCTGTTTGTGCGAGGGGTTTGCACATGTACACACATTAGTCATCTTATATGTGACATACGTACGATGTTGTCATCGCTGTCAAACATAATAAAAGTAAGGCTAAAACACTTAGCCACATATTGATCTGCTTCTCTATCTCCTGTAGTATACTTAGTGTAACAAGGTCTCTCTACAGAGCTCTAAAGCAGGGAACAGCATGCTTCCTGGAACTGTTTGCTTTGGAAACAACAGAGGAAGCATCTGATCTCAAAGTTGCCTGTTGTTCTGCTATTCTGCTGTTGCCATATAATCCTTGGGAACCTGTGGCCGTCACAAGAAGGACAAAGGAGAATCTGATTAGGCTCACCACTAATCTTCACAAGCCTGGTTTGTCTTGGAGGTGTTTTTCTATGGGAGGAATATTCAAAAGGGGGCAGCAAAAGGAGTGATAGAGTTAAGAAATTCAAAATCCACATAGTCATGAGGCCCATCTCCTGCCCAGTGCAAAATGATGTTGTATGCCCCATTTTGTTGGGCTGTGACAACCCCTAGCAAAGGAGGTTTCCACAGGATGCCTACATGGATAGAAAATGAATAACCCTCTTTCCCAGCAGTCTACTTTTTTTGCTGTCAATACGTATTTCCACTTTAGTCCAACACACCTCTTTAGACTGAAACCCTGTGCAAAATATTCTGCGTAATTTCATTCATCTACTGATTCAAAAAAGTTACTGAGTTACTGAAAGATGGCAACTCTTGCAAATTACATAAACTTGATTACTGTAATTGTTGTCAAGACAATCAAAGTTTGCTTTGTAATGAAGCAATAGACGTGGCACTGTAGTCTTTCATTGTGCTTCTGAGCAACACTTCTTTGTATTTTATTGCCTTTGGAGGATGGCAACTGCAAACTAATCTTTTTCACAACTAATCAGCATGTTTGAGACAGAGATGAATATAGAGTAACAGTACCAGAAGTCTAACCTCCAGTGGCTGTTTACTAATTCCTCACTTCCAACCTACCCTCTTCCCTATCGTCATTTTCTTTCTCATCTTTGCACTTCCCACATTACCTGAATCAGATAAATACATGCTCTGTTTAATCTTATTAAAGCAAAATCCACTCAACTATCTTATAGTTAAGTACAAAATCTTAACTGCAGAACATTGGTTTTGCCCGGGGATATGGGAGAGATAGAAGTGCTTATTCAAGGATAGATTGGTCTCACTGAGACCTGTGGTCAACCTGCTAATAAGTTTGCACAATGTAAGACTGTACAGTTCAACTTCAAGGGAACTTCAAGGGAAAGTTGCTGGGGTTTTGCCATTTTTGTGTGTTTTTAAGGTAACCACACTGTTTGCAGGAACAGAGGTATTTATTGCCCTACCTTCAATTTATTTTTTTTCACTTTTTGGTGGGTCACAGGAAATACCTCTTTTTTCACCACATCCACCTTTTTTTTTTTTAATACTGTTAATCAAGGGTTTAAAAAATTATCTCTCCTTTGGTTCATTCACCAGTAATCCTGTGAATAATAAAAGTGGATCGGGTACCTTTAACAAAATGGTATTTCTAAATTACCCCTGGGTAATTCAGAATGGTAGGTATTTTAATCTTTACAATCCCTAGTATGTATCTATTTATTTTCACTGGCTTTTGGCACCCAGCTGGCAAAAATCCAGTCCCCACGGCAAGAGAACTATCAGAAACAAAAGGAACTTCAGAGAAGAACACAGAGAGTGAAAGAATGATCAAATTAACAATTATTTATTTTAGTTTTGTTTCTGTTGGCATCTAGCTGGCACAGACACACACATACAGATACACACACACACATCAAGTAATACAAGGCAAGAAAAAGCAAGGGACAAGGAAGGGGGAATGAAAGTGGAACACAATACATGCAGAGAAATCCCAACAGACCCACTACATCTTATTCAAGTTTTGTTTTCCCAAGCCTCTCTAACTGGCAGAGAAGCACAGAAGATAAGAAAAGGTGAGTGAGAGCAGCACTGCCCTGATTCCAGCATGCTCTCTGAGTGCTTAAAAGTCACTTTGCCATCCTTTTGCCTAGTGCTGTGTGTACGTGTCTGTGCGAGTGAGAGTTTACAAGTATCCAAAATCAGGGACATCAATGACTGTATTTAATAGCTCATTCACAAATCTCCACAAATCTTGCAAAATTTTAGACTGTGTTCATAGAACTTGCCAAGTCAAGTCCCCAAAACTTCACAGATAACATTTTAATGCTGTAGATAGTGCAGTTCTTCAGCTCATAGAGGATATCAAACCTGTAGGATCAGCAGACAAATTGGAGAGTAGCATTAAACACAAATTGATTTTGCCTAATTGGAGGAATGGTCTTTACATGTCCACTCAGGGTAGATATCAAGGAATATTTAAGGAAATTCAATACAGTTGAGTGCTAGAATAGACCCCTTAGGGACCTGTGGCACTAGAGCCTGTTGAGAAAAAGCAGCACAGCTAAGCTTTGTCCAGACCATTGCTTATCCTGTCCTAGCACACAGGACTAGACAACCTCCTGAGGTACTTTCCCAGCTCACTCCTGATGGTTCCATGGCAAACTTTAGGAAATGTCAAAATTACGGGTGTCCATTCCTCATTGTCCTCCACACAGCATGAGCTCCAGCTGGGAAGAATTAGGCAGCAAGGAAATTATCTTTGCTCTCAGTTCTGGCATCACAGCAGCTCTCAGAAAAGAGAAGGAGTAAATTTGAGCAGAAGTCCAGCTCAGTCCCTCTTAACCCAGACATAAAAGCCTCACTCTCTCAGTCATAGTACATAGGCAGTCTGGTTATCCATACAAATCTGGCAGGCATTCAGTGACTGGACTATCGGGAAACCTGGCTACCGAACCTCAGCAAGGTTCTGTGGACCATCTGTGAAGTGGCTTCTGTGGTTTTTTTCTCAGTCTTGGAAATGGGACGAAATCTGGGGCAAATTTTCCATAGGGCAGCAAATTGCACAAAGAGAGCCACTCTGCCAAGTTTCATTCCCACCCTCCAGAGATGGGAACACTAAATCTTTTCCATTAAACTGGTCTATAATGCACAAGCAGAACAACAAGTTTTTCTGTAGCATGCCTGAACAATTTCACTCTAAAAAAATTTTAAGAGGAAAAAATTGCTGATTTCCGTGCCAGAAATACAATATTTCAACCAAAATGTTTGAAGTTTGGGAAGTTAGAATGGCAGACTGAGAAAAAAAGATCCTGCCGAAGCTTTGTGCCACACAATAATTAGAAGGAATAATGTAGCATAAGACTCAAAAGAACATCCAAGGTCAGTTAACTCAGCTCTCCACTCTGCAACTACATTGTGTAATCCAATTTATAGATGCAGCAAATTCTGAGTTAAAACTAGTTTCATTATTTGCCTTAACTGCACCTATTAGAAGGTTATTCAAGAGTGTCAGTCCTCGGCTGACTAGAAATCTTCTTCTAATTTCTAACACTAATTCACTGTCAGTTTATCCCATTTGTTTATGTCCCAGCACTGTTTACCAATTTAAGCAACTCTTTTTTCTCATTTCTTTACTTCTCTGATCTATTTATAAGGAGAATCATACTCCATATTCCAGCACTTCTTGTCCTGTTTACAATACATAACTCACGTGGTGTTTGACGTCTGCTTTGTACCCTACGGAGACAAAGATGCCTAAATTCCCGTGTTTATCAGTTCAGGTGCACCCACTGCAGACTACGTACAAAGTGACAGACCTACAGATAAAACCTTTCATATAGACAAGTTGTTTCAAAACTGATCACCCAGACCATTTTTCTGAAGGTTCAAGCACTGGCCATTGCACCTGGCCAGTTACAATTTTCCTGTTCCTACAACAGTGCTGACACTTTGTGATGACAGAACTGCTTTTAGTTCTGGCTGTTAAAGAAACAAAAGGTGATTCCTTTAGCAAACAGCTTCTGGAAGCAGGAAAAGGACATCAGGAGCTTATCGTAAACCTCATTAAAAGCAATTCTGCTCTGTGAGACTATGGAGAGAGAATTCTCTAGGAGAGAAAACAGACAGGAGGGAGTGACTGGGTATGAGGAGGGATGTCTCAGAGCTCCCAGCTCCAGCACTGTGTGGTCCAGTCAGGATAGATGCTACCACACTCTGTTACAGATAACAGGGGCTCTTTATAGAGCAGATGAGAACAATCCTTGAAACACAAAGAGGAGAGAGTTCAAAGAGACTGCATTTCTTGGAGTACAGAGTCCAAACTCCAGCTAAGAGCAAAAGAAGAGCCTGGGGAATCTGGGAGACTTTGCAATGATAGTTTAATTAGACTGGCCTTATCTGTACAACAAATGTGGCAGCTCTGTGGAAAACTCTGCTTTTTGCAGCTCACTTAAAACTCTATCATTTTCCCCAGCACTGGAGTAGCCTTTTGCCTAGTAACAGGCACACTGCCTATGAGACAGACAACTAAAACCCTGTCCTAGCACACCCAAATGTGCAGTAATTTTTATGTAAAACCAGAAAATGGTCTGTAAGTTAGACACAGAATAAGGGGATTCTTTCAAATAACAGCTTAGGAAAAGCTGTATTTAGCGTGTGTATTTTTAGCCTATATTTTTACATATTTTGTACCTGTCTGGACTTTCTTTTAAAAACTGTCTTATCACTCTTAGTCTAAATAAAGTCTCTCAGATGGCTTCTCATCATCTCTATTTCATTGCCCAACTGAGTGATCTTATCCGGATATTTTAATGTTTGTTTAAAATTATTAAGATTTCTCTGTAAAGTTTCCAGGGAAAAAATAGAAAACTCCACTTTCTCATAGCACAAGAACAAGGGGAGAATCAGTAAGACTGAAAGCAGCAGATGCAGAATTCATAAAAAGAAATACTTTTTATTCAAGTAGTTTGGTAATTTTACTGTCAAAGGATATTGCTGAGGTCCAACTCTAAAAAAAACCACAACACATAGGAGTGGGCATCCTCCAGGGATTCATGGGAAGGATGAGTGTGTGCTCATCTACCCGCAACTAGGAAGGGATGCCACACTTTGAAGAAAAAGCCACATATAAGGTGACAACATCAATAAACAGGGGAAGAGCAACCAACATCATTTACCTGGACCCGAGCAAAGACTTCCACACTGTCTCGCATGACATTCTGGTCTCCAAGCTGGGGAAATATGTGTGTGATGAATGGACAATTCATTGGATAAAGAACTGCCTTGATGGCCGCTCCCAAATAGTAGTTGTCAATGGGGCTGCAGGCGAGTGGAGGCCAGTGACAAGTGGAGTCCCTCAAGGATCAGTTCTGGGACCAGTCTTGTTTAACATCTTCATCAGAGACATGGACAGTGGCATTGAGTGCACCCTCAGCAAGTTTTCTGATGACACCAAGTTGTGTGGGGTGGCTGTGTGGGGAAGGGATGCCACCCAGGGGACCTCGACAGGCTGTAGAGGTGGGCCCATGCCA
>VWZY01003615.1:92930-134042 GCA_013399075.1 Chloroceryle aenea | reverse complement strand
CCTTGGATGTTCCGGGGAAGCAGTCCAAGAGGGGAGAAGAGCCCGGATAAAAGCCCAGGAGACCCCTTTTTGGATCCCTCTGCTTGCTACCTACTATGACCGATATGGGCTGGATACCTCGCTGCTCAGCTGGGGGTCATCTGCCCTGTCCCCTCCTCCCTAGGTGCCGTCTTGCACTTTCTGCACCCCCCTGTGTGGTACACACTGTCCAGCAGTGGCCTTGGTCTGCATACCAATCCTTGCTAGTAACTCCAAACACAGGCTGTTATCACTGCTGGCAGCAGATACTCTCTGTAAAAACATGCTGCTAACTTCAGAAGGTGCTGTTAGTTAGAAGTACTGAGCTGAAAAGTAAAATCACTGAACAGAGTTAGTTCTGTTTTCACCTAAACCAGGACAGCAGGCTGTAACTTGTGGCAGCACTGAAGCATAGCAACACTTTGAAAGGTAACCATAATCTGGTTGTGTTCACAGTTATGTAGTTTTTGTTCCCTTAGCTGCATCCCTCCCCTTTCTCATTTTCTGCAGCAAAGGCCAAATTTTATATGCATTTTTGCAAACCATTTATTCACGGCAGTGCTAATGCACAGGGGAAAGGTTTGTCTTCCATAAAGCCCACACCTCTAGGACAGACTGACAGTTCACAAGCTTTCCCCTGACCTGGCACCAGTCCTGCAGGCTGACACCAAAGCTCCCACACCAGATCTCTCAACCCACCCATGGAAACTGGGGCAATGTCAGCTGCTTCCTATCATGAGAACAGGTGAAAGAATTAGGCCTTTTGACAGCAAAACCAGGAGCAATTCATTAGTGTGATAAACCACAGAGACAGATTTTGTGTTCATCAGGGTCACAGTATCCTTATTGCCCTTTTTTTCACTGTACTTCGGTGGAGATTCCAGGTTCAGCGAGCCTGATGGTTAAACTTCCATGGCCCAGATATTTTCTTTCACTTTATTGCAAGGCAGAAGATTAAATTCATCTTAGTCCTTATTTGTCTAGAAGTGAAAAATGTCATGAGAGTCATATAATGGTTCCTTAAATTGACTATGAACTAACCCTACAGATAGCCCGTGCAATGAGGTCTCCTAGGTCAGTAGAGCAGGGTAGGGCAAGTGTGTCAGATCGTGTTGTCTCTAATGGTTTGGCTGGTAGGTGCAGAGATCTGCTGCTGCAATGTATTGCTGAATTTTCCACTTAACACTCTGAAGATTTACACCAAGACTATTGTACTTTGACTCTCCTCCATGGCCTGGGTCCTGTAAGCATCAACTGAAAGCACAAACCCCCCTAGATGAGCCAGCTGCCGTGAGCTCAGGTGCAATATGAGGATGCAGAGGTGTGGAAGAAAGACCCAGGCACAGGAAGGAGAAGCAGATTATCTTTCCTAATGTATTTATAATTCTTAGTTTTGTCTGCATTTGATGTGAGAAATTCCAGAGAAAACTAAGGGTGTGGGAGAAAAAAAAACCAAAAACTAAAACAAAACAATACCACCACCAACACACCCTGCTTGGTTATTTTATTCCTAACAAAAAGTCTGGAATATTTTGTCTGAAGGGTTGGTGTATCATGAGATTCCTGTTCTACTCTCTCTATTGACAAAAGTAATCATGCATGCTGTAGTTAAGAAAGTAATATTCTTTGTCTTTCTAACAAAGACTTTAGTGCTACAATGACGGGTCAAAGGGTTGCACACTGACCTGCAAAGGGGAAAAAAAAACCCTCCCATAAAACTAAATGTCTTTCAGAGTTACAATTATTTGCAATTATCTAATTCAGCATAAAAGGCAAACATGATGTCACAGGGTCTTTGATACTATAAAAGGCTCTTTTTGTGAAAGGCCTTTGATCCCTACTAATCCACACGCCAGGTATTGCTGATTTAATTGCCTGAAATGTAAATATAAATTACTGAGCAGATCTTTGTGCTAATTTTATTTATGGCAATTGGGTTTTTATAGATTTTTTCACACTCGTAAGAGTTCGTGTTGCATTTCTAGAATATTTTAATGAGCTCTACGTAGATACTTTATATAGAAAGAATAATAACCATTGTGCACTTGATAACGATTGCTCAGAAAGACAGGGGATGGAGGAGGGAATGGTACTGACTTTATCACGTGTGCTGGTGTCTCTGTGTGCGTGCATGTGTGTTCTGCAGGAAAATGAATTATATCTTCCTGAATATGTCTCAGGAGTAAGATTTCTCACATTTAAAACATATGCCGGCTTCAACTTTTAATCCCCATTGAAAAAATGAGGTAGTTTATGCTATTAATGCAATTCTTTTTTCCTAGACCTTCTGTGTTTTCAGTTCTTTTAATTCTTTATCATTTTCCTGCTTTTGGAGCCAACTGCATACCCGTATTGCCAGACAAGTGTAGGGTGAAAAGGAACTGAAGTTGATTTTGTATAACAAAAACTTAATATAATATTGATGTAGTGGAATAGCTAATTCAGGGCTACGTGGGTAAAAGAAAAAGCAGAAAGAGAATCCTAAAAAACAGTGAAGTTTCTAAAAATTGGTTCCTACAAGCAGTCCTTGTGCAACCTCCCCTGCAGACCAAGCAGCTATCGGCTGTAAAGCGTCTCTCCCACGAAAAGGGAACTGTATGAACATCTCCTCAGCCACAGAAGGATTTTTTGGTAACCCTAGTGAAATAAAACAAAGGGATACTGGCTGCAGAAACCTCTGTTGCCTTTTAATTAAACGTGGTATTTTGGTATTACCAATTAATACGCATTCTTCTCACAGGAGTCTAAAAAATTAGCAAGGAGTAAGAAGAATGATTTTACCAGGCTAAGAAAAAGAGCAAAGATTTACCCTAAAATGACAATCTGAGCCCAAACAATGACAGCCATTGTCTCGCAATAACATCTGAAAATTGAGAAGTTGCTGGCCTGAGGTGAATCTCGGGGCAGCGAACACAACCAACTTTCAAAACATTATTAGCTAACATCAATAACTCTATCTTATTAAAATCTCCAGTGATAGCACACGTAAAATCACCTTTGTTAATGGAATACAAATCTGCCTTCCTCGCTGCGCTGAAAGCAGGCTCACTCCCACTGCAGAAAGCACCACGAGTAGGGGGCTTTGGAAGAGGGGACACTCAAATATTAACACTGGTCAATGACATTAG
Source organism: Chloroceryle aenea (assembly GCA_013399075.1). Lineage (NCBI taxonomy): Eukaryota > Metazoa > Chordata > Aves > Coraciiformes > Cerylidae > Chloroceryle > Chloroceryle aenea. The sequence continues at coordinate 130,896 of VWZY01003615.1, read as the reverse complement.
CGACAGAAAAGAAAAGAAAGAAAGAAAAAGAAAGGAGGGGCAGGAAAAAGAAAACTCCAATTAGAAGTATCCTGGGGTTATTAGAGATAACACTGCTCATATCCAATTAAGATGAAAACCATTTTACCAGTTTAATGTGCCACCTCTGGCAGTTTTGGTTTATTAGTTTTATCAGACTTCAGAACTGAAACTCACAGTGATATGTATGCTGTGTACTAGAGAGATAAATGTTAAGGCTTAAGAGATTAATTAGTATAGAATAAGATGCCTGAAATGTTGTTCCTTAACCATGGGTATTGTGCAGTTTTTCAAGGAAAAACATTCCTTTTCTGAGGCATTCCCTTCAAAGGCTCACTTTGGATATTGTGGCAGGAAATTACCTACCTGGAACAAGGAGATGTGTTAAGTTCCCTTGCTACCCATACATGCAGGTGTGTCTGATAGGCAGCTAAGCCAGCACAAAGCCACCTTCCCATGCTATGGAGAAGATCATGACCTCAGATGAAAAGCTGAGAGCAGGGCGGGTTGGGTGGTGGACCCCTCTCAGCCCTCTGGTTCACCTGTTGAACTCAAAAGATTGTTTCAGTTTTACCAGCTCTGTCTCAGTTGGAGAGTGGGGGATATCAAGGAGGCAAACGATCAAAAAAAGGAAGAAAAAAAAATAAATCAAACACACTGTTTCTTTTAACATCTGGTGTTTCATCAGCAAATGTTACAAGAGAATCCTCATGTAAAGGCTATGAGCAAAAGGCAAATCTCTTACAAACTATGGAGCAGGGCCTAAGAATAGAGATGAGATGGAGGAAAAAAACCCTAGAATCTGTTATTGTGGAGATGAAAACTCATGATTGCTTCCATACTGAATAATCACCAGAACAACTGTAAAATCACCAGAGTAACATCTGTGCTATACAGGCCTCTAAAGACAGCCCCTCTAAAGTTGGGGCAGCATATTTGTACAAAGCAAATTCTTCCTCTAAGAGGACAAAATTCTCCTGCAGCATTTCCACAACTTCCTCCTCTGGGTGGATCAAAAGTAGCTTTTATTAATCCCACTTCCTAACCAGGATAAAATTAGCAGTTTTGAATGAAATATGGAAATCTAGAACAGAAGTCTTTCCTTTTTTAACTGACAATTTAAAGCCAGAGAAAGCACTGACAATTGTTTGAGATCCCATTAATCTAAAATGTGAAACACAGCTCAATTCTTCATTCTATTCAAAATAAATGCCCAGAAAGGTAATGATTTGAAAACCAGCAGAACAGCCCTATGCCAGGTAAAGAGAAATAAGGGGTCTTTTTCAGCATCTGTTTGCAGGTATTCTATCAAACTCCTTGGCTCATTTACATTGCAAATCTCAGTTTAACTAGGACAGAGTTAAGAAGAGTTTGTTACAGTTCTCAAGAAACAACTGAGAAATAGATTTTAACTTCTTGATCAGGCAACCTCTTTTGAGAATTTTAATCAGCTTAATCAAGGTGAGTTCTAACAATGTGATTAAAAAAAACCAAAACAACCCAACAGAAACAAACCCAACCTAATTCAAGGGTGCCAGTGTTATGGAAAAATACAACCCTGAATACCAGGCTATATGATGAATCCAGAGTTATGGAGTTCACACAAGTAGGGGTATGCTCAATCTGAACTACATGAAAGTTTACTGGGTTTCCAGCAGTAAAACCTTAAAGACAATTAGAAGAAATCATAAGCAGGGAGGTTTCTTATAGACTGCTGCAGCTTGAGAAGTAAACACATTAATATGTCTATATTTATATTCATGCAAACATAGACATATGTATTTTTATTACACTTCCTTATCAAAAGCTCTACTTCATGTATTTATTTGTAAATAAATTTTAAAAAAACCAATTAAATATCTACCACAGGACTAGAGACCAAGTACAGTTCTAATGCCACTGCCATCACCTATTTTTTCTTTGCCTGGAAAAACAGAATCTAGAACGAGTAAAACTCACATAACATGAAGTAGTCTAATGGCAACTCATACACAGTACTTCTAAAGCACTTCAGTTATGAGCATTGACACTGTATATTTTATCAATGACTTACTAATGTTCTAATTGTTGCTTCTGCTCTCATTTTTTTCCACTTTCTGAATAATATAGGTCTAAAGTTTGAGAAACATTTTCACGAGTGCATTTTCATTCCCTGTTAGCTGAAAAACTGTATCAAAAGCTTTATCATTTCATTGGATTTTTGATCAATAGTTTCAACAAATAAAACAAAGCCTCTAATATCAAATTAACAAATAAAAGCTTTCATCCTCACATCACTTTTGTATGTTCTTAACTCAATGTATATAAAGAATTAATTTCAAGATTATAACCATCACATCTATTTTCACCATCTTCAGCATTCATTTCACTGTAGAATAAGGCTGCCCCTTCTTCACAGGCACCAAAAAAGAAAAAAAAAACCTGAAAAATATCTCTGCTTGTTTAGTCACTGTGATTAATCTAGCTGAAGGTACATGAACAAAAAGAGAAGGGTCTTGAAGTCAAAAGGCCCACAGAGTAGCTCAATCTCTGATTGACTTCAAGCAATGTATCCAATTAATGTCCCCCTTCTGCTAAAATCCCTACAATAGTTTCCCTATTTCTCAATCTATTTCTCTCTGAAAGAGTTTCATGTCCACCCACATATAAGGCCCATAATTTGTGGCTAAATGGCAGCTGCAGCTCAGTGCTGGAGGCCTTTCCTCAAATTGGTCTTTAATTGGTATAATCAGGAGCTTGAATTATTGGTTCAACCAAAGGAAAAGTATTCATTCGAACCAACAGGATCGCTCTCTCTTTTTCTTTTAAATTAGCAATAAATTAATGACTTTTCAAGATGTTAAAGAGAAACTAAAACCTATGCACAAAAGATGGGATTCATTAATAAAAGCCAGTCGGTTTCATTCTCATTAAGGAGAAGAGCATTTAGGCAGCGACTTCAAGTCTTTTAAAAAAATTAGCTAGGGAGAAGCAGTACAGACTTGGGTGGGTACAATTGCAAATCAAGATAACTTGAACCGTGACCTGAAGAGATCATCAACCTAAGAGGACTTTGGGCTGGCTTCCTTTATCCCATACAGCCTCTTTTCTTTTGCAAATTCTGCTGAATTGTGACAGGTTTTTTTGTTTGGGTTTTTGGGGTTTTCTGGTTTGTTCTAAAATGTCAGGCGCCATCTTTTAATCCTTAAATGTAGCTTGATAAATTAATTCCAGAAACTGAATGCAGTTGAAGGGCAGGAATTGGATCAGGCATTCCTATTATCCTGAAATGGACTCTGCTTCAAAAGCAAGCTCCTGTAAGGGTTCAGGTTGTGTTCTTCCCTCTGTTTATTTAGTCCCTGGTTTTAATGGAAGAATTTATCTTGATGGGAGCCTTTGGTCTTTAAAAATTTTATAAGTATTTAATGTGTCAAAATCATCTGCTTTTGTCAGAAAGCCAGAGCATATACATGTTATAACCCCAGGACTTCTGAGACCTGTATCCTTTTCCTCATAACCATGTTTTTGTTGAGACTGTTAAAACTTAGAATTATGCTCATACAGAGCAAGGCTCATAACCTCCTCTGAAGATTTGTAAGCAGGAAATCTCCTTTCCCTGGCCATTGGTTTGGGGAAGACTACTTAAAGTGATGGCAAAGAAGCATTGACCAGTTAATGCAACATTATGCCTGTGGACAGCAGAACCTTGGACTTGATGTCCTATGTCAACAGCTACCTAAGTAGTGAAGGACAGAACTCAAAAGAGTTCCCATTACTTCAGTACCTGAGGAAAATGAAGCATGTCCCTTCTTCCTGGGATCACCAGCTGGGAGTAGGGCAGCTGTGAAATCCCTCCCTAGCAAGCAGGGGTGAAATTCATTCCAGATTCATTAAGTAAGAGCATTAAAAAAGTTCAGCAGGTTTCAGTAACGCAAGAACTTTCTTTGCTTGCACTCTAAGTAGAGGTGACTTTACTATTCAAAATGCTCCAGAAACCTTTGCAACATCTAAAGAGTTAATAGATATCTGCAATATCTGCAGCAACAATATTTTCCACCTCTGTTTGGCTTCACATGCTTCCAGTCTGGTCTGGATCAGGGACACAGACTCAAGAAGGAATAGCCATAAAAGGTCTCATGTACTCAGATACAATTCCCCTTTAATCATCATCTCCTCCAAAATAGCTAAGCATCAGGCCATCTCATTTTCTTGCATGGAGATGATGGAAAGAAGAGAGCTGCCCTGTGCTCCCACTATGTGGAGCAATGGAAGTCACAGAATCATCATAGAACGGTTTGGGCTGGAAGGGACCTTTAAGAGCCATCTGGTCCAACTCCCCTGCAATGAGTGGGGACATCAACCTAGAACTGGGGTTTGCTCCTTCTCCTATCCAGCCATGATCTTACTCCAGTGAAGAGATCTGGTATGGTTGGGAGAAGCACCGGCCTTTTGTCAGGAAGTCTTCAGCTACTGTTGCTGCCGACTTCAGCAGTGAATTGGAACTCCCATCCGTTTGCTGATTACATTGGACAAAAGAATCAAAATTACTGTCTACAGCTGAGTCACGTGCTCTTTTAGCTTCCCCCTTTGCAAGAGCAATTTTTCAACCACTTCTTGCCAGGTCTCAATCAGAGCTCTTCTTAGTTGGAATTACAACAAATAGGAAAATAACGGTGCTTACAGCATTTAATTATCATGACTGAAATATTATTGTAGTCTCTCTTGGCCCTGACGTGGAGCTAGAATTCCTTAAGGTGACATTTCCAAGGCACAGTGAAACATATTTTACATGAGATTCCTTAAAACCCATCAATTATGCATGCTACAAAAACTTGTTATTGCACCCTGAGGACACGATCCAAACACCAATTGTGGTTATTGGCGATCCACAGGACTTGGATCACATCCTAAATCAACTGTATGGCCAGCTATCAAAGTAATAGATTTTATTTCTTCATTTTCTGACTACAGTCTTTAAAGGTTGAATCTTCCTCCTTTACTGTCTTTAAAATACAGATAAATACCTCTCATTTTATGAAGATTTTTTCCTTTTTTTTAACTACTTGGATAGATTAGCAGAACCTTTTGAATTTGATCATTTCTGTATTAAAGAGCGTGTGAGTACACATATGTGTGTGTGTATGTGTTTGAGTAATCCCCAAATATGTTTGTAAGATAGCAACAAAGCCATTCCCAGATATTAACTACACTACCCACATAAGTAACATAAGCAGCTTTTTTCCCATGTTTTATTAGGAGTCAGATTCCTACTCAGAGTAGGGATGTAGCATCCTTTCATTCAGTGAAGTTCGACAGACTTGCTTCAGGTTTTCTCCACTCACATGTTACCACCAGGAAATTATTTACAAGCCTCTTATCAAAAGTTCTTTTGATGTCTAAGAGAGTTGTGAGTTATTTCGACGCAGCCCTTCCGCATTCACCACCTTGTCATAAAAGTTAGAAAGATTGGCATAAAAATACCCAATAAGAGAGGAGCTCAGTTAATGCAGTGGATTAGTGACTGGGGTTTTTTTTTTTTCTTTCCCCTCCCTTTTAAAATCTGAATATTTAACACCAAGAGAGAAACCCGTCCTGTTTTTTGGCTGGAATAACAGCAGTTTCTGTTTCTAACCTGGGAAGAATGTGATGGGGATTGAAAAGCACCCCTGTCCTATTGTTAGACTCCCCCAGCACTGATCCTTGCTTTTAACATCATAATGAAGGATGCTCTTTAGTGGATTATCTTGAGAAGGGATTAACTCCTTCAAGACTTCTTAGGAGGCAAGGTGTTTTGAGCCCTAAATACACACCAATTGCCTGCTTAACTTTTCATCTTATTTTGAAAACTGCCCAGCTGGAATTCAAATTCTTTTCCATAGAGCTGAATTTTCTTAGTAGCAAAGTTTGAGTCAGGGGCAGCAGATGCTAAAAATAAATACTGTTCATTTAATCGTGTGCAGCCAAATGTCTCGGCTCCTTTGCCGAGACAGGCATGGCAGGATAAGACTCAATCAAAACTTTGCTGCAAATTCAGCAAAGCTTTAAATTCTGTCTCTGTCGCTCAGGCACATGAAATAAGTCTCCACAGCCTAACCTTTCTTATAACGCTTTCTTTTTAACGTGACAGAGAGACATAATATAGACAGATAGATAGATAAAGTACATTCTGTGACATATCATATGGACTTCTTTTTTTTTAATTTGTATTAATATATCACTTCTCTAAAGCATTAATAAGGCTGCACATGGATGTGCCTTGGGATATTTATGCTGTAGGCAGACATACATGTGCACACACGTAGACGTACACACAGAGAGATACAATACACCCATATGGATACAAGCACCCATACATCACTCACGACCCTTAATACGCATACATATATATATGTATATATGGGATTTGGCTGCTCTACCTTGGCTTTCAACAACATCATTATCAGCATTGTTTTATGACACATTTGCTGTAGCATACAAAATGCCTAGTATGAAAAAAAGCCCTGAAAAGAGGACTAATTGCTCTATAATTTATAATCAAGTGACTTCTTCAACCTATGCTTCTTTATCTTAATAACCATTCATTTGTGTCTGCCTAATTTATTGGAAGTGAAATCTTGTATTTGTTCCACGTTCATCTTATCCCTCAGCTAACCTTGTCTCCATTATTAACCTACTCCATTGTTTCATATTCTGCTTGGCAAAGAAGGAGGGAGATTCCCCCAATTTTTTTTTCAATTTTAGTAAAAACTCATGTTCTGCTGGGCCTGAGGTACAAAACTACTTCTTTTTGTTGACAAGGTTGTTGGGTTTTGGGTTTTTTTGTTTCTGCAGAACTGGCTGAGGGGGTGGAGATTTGAAGTATAATTTCCACGGAAAAACAGAAGAAACTTTTACTTGATTATTTTGTTTTTATCTTTTTTAAAGGAGGGAAGTTCTCAGCTTTCCTGGTTTGCTCTCCCTGTTTTTTCTCCTTTCCTTTTGGCACTTTCTACAGCTACAACGTGGATAATTTGCAACTAACACAGATAATTTGCAACTTCATAAACAAGTTTTTTTTTCAACTGGATTACCCAGCCTGATAGATGAAAAAGAGTTTGCTAAAAATGACCAGATGATTCTGAGGGAGAGTTTTCTCCAATTTTAACAAATGGAGAAGACCCAGGTGCACTCTTATTGTGAGCTAAATGAAATACCCTCTTATTCATTTTTGTAATAATAACTGTATTCCACAGACTATGCTTTAATTGTAAATAATCCCCCACATTCTTTCAGTGTAAACTCTTTAAGGAGTCATGAATTTTATTTATACTCTCTCACTCTTTGAGAGTCTTTTGTTTATTTGCTGTTTAGTTCTTTGTGAAATAACACTCCCAGAAGAAAATCCCCCTCTCTGCTTAAGGAATTAGCCCAGAGACAAAAGCAGGGAATTCTTTAAGCCTTGTTTTGTGCTAAGAGAAATGTTTGACATTTCTGTGGAGAGGTGTTTAGTTTGGATTCATTAGGTCTTAGGGACTCTTTTCTCTTTTTTGGCCTTTCAGTTTCTGTCACTGTTTTTTTTCTGTGTTTGGTAGACTGAAGAGAATTTACCAATGTGTAATTAGGTTTCCTACATTTGAATAGCAAAATCCAGTTGTGTTTTAAATAGGCGAGCTAAGCATTCCCCTCAACCAGCGGGCCCAAACCTGAAACCTGCTTTGTGAGCAGACGAAAGAACGGCAGAAGGAAGAAAAAGGCTTCCCCGAGGTTACTTAATGCTTGAAACAAACACCAATAGGGCTCCACTAACACAACTCCCTCAGTTGTAGCAAATGGGGAAGCTGTGGTCTGGAAAAACACAGAGTTCCCCTTAAAACTGGGCCTTAGAATGATAAAAACATCTATGCAACGTGTGAAGTGCTACAGCTTCCTTCCTCTGGTTTATATGGCTCAAAAAAAATCAGCATAAATCAATACTATGTCATACTACTTTTAATGGTATATAAAAGTTTTATAAATAAGTTCTATTGAATTATTAGCCCAGCCTGGCATATTTACAACAGTTTGACAATAGCAACACAACAGATGATCCAAGGGCAAAAATATGTGGCCTATACACCTGAAGTTTCGTAGCACAGAGGTTTTGTTTTGGTCGGGAACACAGGTAAGGATGTTAGGAGAAAAATGAGGCTGCAATGCTAAAATAAAAAGAGTAAATCGTGGGTTTGTAATAAGAGATGAAGAGGAAGCCAGGCGCTGAAACAGCTGTTTTGATCATTTTGAGCTGTTTGTGTCAGTGCTAGCACTGGGCTGCTTTTCTTTTGAAAATGGCAGAAAGGAATGTGCTGGCAATTTCAAATTTTTTTCTTCCCAGATCCTTATCGAAGTGGGAAAACCATCCAAACTGATCTTTCCTTGAACAGTTTCCATTTTCAAGCAGTCAGCAAATTTCCAGTGAATAAGGAATTTTCTTTTAAAAAAAAATCCCAGCAGACTAGAATTTGAAACCTCATTCTTAGCCAAAGCTGTGTTTGTAGGTAAAAACAGCCTGAAGTTATCCATTGGGGCTGTGCAACACAGTGGAAAATCAGAAGGTTAAAGACCAAGCTGAGTACAAAAAAAATCAGCCCCAGAGCACATCCATGCCATCCCCTAGACATTAACATGGCGGGTTTACCAAATTTATCTTTGTACAGAAGCTTTACCTCATTTCTCTCTCCTCTTCTTTAAATGTAAATAGGCTGTTAAAGGACATTTTTAATAATGAGTTCCCTACTTATTTAACCATTTCATTCAACATTGCCCAGATTTATTGACTGTCAGAGCTTTCTGCCTTTTCTGTTTTCTCTGGGACTTCCCTTCTGGGTGAAGAATGTCACTGCTGAAAAACAATGTCATTTAGCTGGCTTTTTAAAGCTACAATAGTTATGAACTCTAGATCATTTTTTATTTGCTAACTGACTGCTGCCAAATACAGCCAATTCATCTGGTGGAAAGACTTCATGCAATAGCTAACAAATCTGGAATATTCTTCTTTGGTATATCTGGCAGTAGCCACCTGTTGTGATGCCAAACATACAGTGTGAAACATATCTGGATGTTGACAGACTTCAGTTTCATTGCAGAGCATCACTGCTAGAACATAGAAGTTTGCTTTTCTGCCTTTCAAATATGCTGAACACCTGCTCCTCTCATTGTTTTCCTATTTATTATTGCTTTTTCATCTTTAATTCAAGTCATAGTTGTGTGTTCTGATTGATAGAAGAGCTCTCTGGAGTCTTTCCACTGACTTCAGTGATTTTGATACTGGTCCCAGAGGTATAGGTGCCTAGGCTTTTTTAGGTATGTATTATTTGCACAGCCCTCTGCCTGTGTGTACTGATATGCCATTTGAGACATTAAAATTTCCCCTGTTAACACAACCAGAGATGACCCAGAGCCCATGAATCCTCTCCTTGAGGAACAAAAGATGCTGAAGGAAGCTGTTGAGAATGAAGTTGGTTGCTATGAAGCTGGGTTTCACCACAGATGTCCTCTTTACCACCCAAAACTTTCACCTTGGCACAATTTGAAAGCCTTGGATATTTATTGAGGAATTCCATCAGTTTCATAGCTATACAGCACCTGGCAGCCCCAGGCCTGGCCAGTACAAGTGGTGTACAGTGATGCTCTCTGTGTGCACAGCAAACCTGAGATCCTCTGGAGTACTGCATCAGATTTACTGCTTATGCTCTGGTCTTCTGTCAGCAAGCATGCATAGGAATCTATAAGCAAGTGCTACTTGAGAGCACTGCTGAGAAAATCACTGACAAAAGTGTGAGAACTTGCAGATTTCTCTTCTCCTTTCCAGCAAGAAACTCTTAAAAGGGAGCCTTGGAAAGGGACATGACACTTTCCCTGCTGTCATACCTGAGATCCACAGAGAACCTAATGCATGTGTCCCTAATGATGAGAATATTGGGTTTTTCTCTTGCACAGGAAAACAAACAAACAAAACACAAATGGCATTTGTTCATTTGCTTTTTTATGACAAGTTCACGTTGAAAATATTTTGGCCCTGAAATAGGTCAAAAGCAATTTAGTCCTGCCTGATGCATTCATTCCATTTCTGTAGGCTGTGCTATATCTTATATGATGCTACAACACCCTCCTCTTTAGCTGAGAGAAGGACACAACTCCTTGTGGATGGAGTCCAGTCTTTAGCAGAAAATGGGAACGCAGGAAGACATGTTCTGTGGACTGCCTTCAGTAGGCAAAGTTCCTGCATGAAATACATGGCATCTTGGGTCTACTGAGCAGCACAAGTCCTAGCTGGATGCATTTAGTACTACCCCCTGGAGATTCAAATTCTTGCAAAGCCTTGTTCAGAGCATGCATTCATCTTCCTATCAAAGCCAGGTTCATGTGTATCAGAGGATCTTTCAGACAACCCAGTGCAAGTTTATGCTCATAGTGCCATTTAACCAGCAGTGTGTTAGGGTGCAGAAGTAAAACTTGAGCAAGCAGTGCTGATCATGTATTATAAAGCTATTATGCAATAGAAGGTGTAACAGCAGCTAAAGCAATGTTTGTAGTTCTTAATTTTTACAGCTAGGAACAATTGGTGACAGTTCATATATGGAAGGAGGCAGGGGCCTGTTTCATTAGCTTCAATAAGTTTTGGATTAATTTTTTGCCTCGCATTGTACAATTTACTTTTGGGTTTTTTTAATAAAAGAGGGTCATCTTTACTACTAACTTTACTACTAAGGAGGGGAAAAAATAGGACAATATCTCCAGATGTAGAAGAAACCATAATTTCATTATTTTTCCTATATTTCCTGTATTCCAACATTTCCTGTAAGGCAGTAGCCCATTCATGACTGTGCCAATAGTAGAACTTTTAGAAAAGGTGCATAAAATCCTGGATAATTACGGAGTAAATTTCCTCCTTAACTCTATTAGTCAGTAGTTGGCTTCTGTCCTGAAGCATAATTGTTTATATCCCTAATGTATGGTTTCATCCTGTGTAATGTAACTGCGGATGGTCTCATTATCCATATAAGTGTTTAATAAATCCCTTTAATCCTGCTAAACTCATGCCTCAAAGATACTGTATTTTGTGGCAGTGAGTTACACATGTTAATTAACTACTACATAAGATTAATCCTGAGTATAATTTTTGGCGAATTTTTTGTTAGATTGTTCACTTAAATTCACTTTGACACTGGGCCTTGCTGTTTCTTTTTGTTTTTTCTTTTTGTAATGATACCCTAGTTCATCAATCAACTAGTAAAAAACTAGTGTTTTCCAAACAGTTAATTTTAATTGGGTATTTTAAAGCATTCACAGAAAATGGATGCCTGCTCTGTCTTCAGCAGAGATATCATCAGAGACCAGAATTGCTCTTATCTGTTTCATGCACAGAAACACAAATACAACCTGGGAGCCCAGTTAAGGTCGGGTGCAATTTCTCAGATGCTTAGCAGTTGGTGCCACAGGAGAGCAGCATCCTGACTTTTTGAGTGGCAGCATCTCCCTATTCCTTGACAAATTTGGCCTCCAATTTGGTGTACAACAGCTCAGGCCAGGAAAGAATTCTGGACAAGCTACTGACCAGCCTTCTGCCTTGCAAAGGTCATCTCTTCCATGAACTTAAACCACCACACCTTGTTCTGGCAGCGATTACTCACCTACAAACTGCAATGCCAATATTCTCCAGTCATCAAGACTCTTAAAGAAGGTGATACATACTGAAAAACAAAAAAAAGCTTTACAGACTATCAGCACCATATGTAGTAGATCTGACACCCCTGGACAAATCTGCCATGTCTTTAGGACACTGATTCAGTTTTGGTAAGTGAAGGAGTCAGGGTGCTGGGCTCCAGCGCTGAGCCCTGCTCTGGCACCCTCCACCTTTCCTCTCCCTCATCTCAGAACTATCCTTTTCTTTTCCAAACCAAGCCTTACCTCTCCTGTGAAACTCAATTATTTCAAAGACTAAATATTAAAGGTAGGCTGTGATATCTAAGGCATCCAGATGTAGCAGAAAGGACATAGCCTGATTTCTAAAAGAGAAAAGCAGCCACTAAAAAATATTCACACAAAGAAGTAAAATTTCTTCAGAAGCTCCCCAAAACATACAGGTTTGTCTTTTATTGTTTTTGAAATCACTTTATTTACACCTTCATTTGCAGCATAGGTGATAGCTTTCTAATGGGTAAGAATTACATCTGATGCTATATTTTTCATCAATATAAAATGCTGATCCTGCTTTTCTCCATATATCAGCTCTTATTACTCAATAAAAATCTGGGGTGCTGTCTCTTCTGAGGTGGACAATATAGAAAAATCAAATATTCCATTTACAAGATGAACCAGAGAGGATCTTTGGGTATTGTTAACAAAATCAAGCCCAGTTTTCCACAATGGGAGTGGGATCTGGGGGGACTGTAAGTTCTCACTTGAGGATATTGTTTCCATTATCATTTGTTGGTTTTCTTTTGTTGCAAAATGGACTCTTTTCTGAAGTTGGCTGTCACTTTTGAAATGGCAATCGTGATGAATTATGGTACATTTTCCTTGCTATGCTTTATCAAGCTCATTAGAAGTGATGCATGGTCTGAAGTTAACGTAACAAAAGACAAAAAGCAACATAGGAGGCTTCTCTTTCTTATCACTAATGTTTACATATGAAATGAAATCATCCTGTTCCACTTGTTGCACTCGATGACCATCTCATGAGCACACTGAACCCTCTCACTGTGGCAACAGTTTTCCTGTCATTCGAACACAAGCCCATGCTGCAAAATTTTAAGGGTGTAAGTTATCCCAAAACTTTTGTTCCTTGTCACCATCTCTCATTCTAGGTTCACTGTGATGGGCAATACACATGCCAAGAAGCTTTTCATACTTTTACAATGTTAAATGCAGAGAAGTCTGAATTTGTTCTGGAAGATAAGGTTTTGGAGAGTATTTCCACTGAAATAACTGTGTAACAAAAGATGTCTTCTAAGTCTCATAGATAGTGATGTATCTTATACAGCAAGCCAAGACTTTCATCCAAAAACTAAACAGCTGTGGTGTAGTTTTCAGGCACTTAATATTTGCATAAACACATTTTTTCTTTTGCAACTTGAATCAATCTTTATATCAATAACAGAGTAAACTTCCAAACAATTGTTTGAAGGGGAGAACTCAGTGAAGCTTTTCATTATTGGAAGGAGTTCTACATGTATATTTTAGAAGAAATATAATATCTGGAAAAATTGGACACTATTTCAAGTAGCTGGAAACGTTTGCTAGAAGTACTGCCTTATATGGGCCCTGATTCAGAAAAGCACTTAAGCACATGCTTAACTGTTATCACGTGTTAAAGTGCTTTTCTGGATAGGGATCCATTCTTAAATTGTAAGCAACAGGGCTAATCCAGCACTTCTGAAGAGGCCAGTGAAACGATGCTCTTTGATTTCACCAGACTTAGTCTGACCACTCGCAGACTATCAAATCAAGAGTCCAGTACTAACATATGATACTGGAAAAACAGGGGGGAGAGGGGAAATTAAAAAGGAGTGTGGAAAGGCAAATGTGCTGTCAAAGAAAGAATTGCTGTTACTGGCAAAGTAACTTTTAATTTAAAAGGCAAGGCCCTTGTATTTTGACCAAAGTGCATTATCTGGGACAGTGCCCCATGACTATCCTCTGTAATTGTCCACAGGCTGACAAACCCACATTTAATCCAGAGGGGGAAAAAAAAAAATTGCTAAAACAAGCTGCAGTTTGTAAAGCAAGAACATAGATCTTGCAACACTGAGATGCTGCAGTTCTAAGCCACCTTCCAGCTCATTCCTCCTGCACTGTGAGCAGATGGGCATGAAAAGCCTCTGCTCGCTGCAGCCTTTGCTTAAAGCAGCTTGAAAGAGGGGGAGCATGTGCTGCACTTTTCTCCTAGTTTAGGTTGTAAGCCACATTTTCCAAGCCCTGCTCCAAAATGAAGTGAGACTATTATTCTACGCAGTCACTGCTGTGGTTTTATTTGAATTGTACATTTGCTGTTGTAGACCCCTGAAAATAAAACATCTCGAAGTTGATGAAAATGGGGGAAAGAATCTTGTTTGCGTTGGACTTGCTAAATGTGCAAAACCAGTGTGGTCATCTCGATAGTTAAATAATGGGAGGAAGTGCGTGATGAGGAAGCCAAGAAAATTTGGTTTTATCTACTCCCACCTTTACTGCAGAATCACCACGAGTCTCCTTCAAACCCATTGCCTCGGTTATGTCTAGACTGTGGGGATAATGCTTTGCAGTGCAACCCACAGGCCTGACTCAACACCTAGCTGTGCTAGCCACCCCTCCCCGTCTGAGCACTCGGGTCTCCTTCCTAAGGAAACCAAGATCCTTGGGGAGAAAGAGTCTGGCTTTTGCCCCAGCTCAGATTTGGGATGTGGCCAGGGCATGCACCTGGACCCTGGAAGCCGGGAAGTATCTGCAAATTTCACAATTCAAATATGCCCTTAGTTTCTCTACCTGTAAAATGGGCATCAGAGCTCTCATCAGAAGTCAGAGGCTCTCATCACCCGTCAGAAGAATTGAGAGGTTTATTTAATTAATGTGTATAATGGTGATTTGAGATGCCAGATGCTACAGTGCTGAGCTACTATGCTGCTACATCAATAGCTAAAGAGGAGGGAAGACACTAAATACATGCAAAACATTCTTGGTTTCTTGTTGATATAAATTACTGCAGGTAATTAAGAAAAGCATTACAAAAGAGGGCAGTAGAAGTGAAAGCTTAAATATGAAGAAATAATGACTTTTTTAGAATTTAAGTGAGAAATTAATCAACTAATAAAAAGAACTTTGCATATTATAAGCTAACTCATGGGTTTATAATTCAAACACATGGGCTCACCTCCAAATTGCTGAGAGAAATAACCAGTAATATTACAATGGTTTTATTTCTTTACACCTATCATGTAACCTATGTACAATTTTGTCTCTTTTTGTGCATCTCTAAAGAGTGAAAGCTGCTAAATACCAATTTGCATTATCAAGCTACCAAAGTACCTCCTTACTCAGCAGAGAAGGAGATCTCGTCTGGGCTGGGAGGCGTCGGCTGAAATGTTCAGAGTCAGAAAATCTGCCAGGGTTAGGACTGAGCTTTTCTTATTGATCACTGCACTGCATTGTACAGACACATTCTGCAGACTTAAAGGATCCCATGAGGACATATGTGTGTATATATATATATTAAATGTAGACAGTACAAAAAGAAAAAGAAAAAAGCAGCATACATTCTGTGCAATGTTTTCGGAGGCTCCTTTTCCGTGTCAGGTGGATGTCTTGAGCCATAGTTTCACACCCCAGCATCAGTGGCCTCCAGTTTCTCTCAGGATGTTTCCAAGCCCTGCTTAGCCTCCCGTTCAACACAGCATCAGGGCTTCTTCACAGAGGTTGGTAAATGACCGTTTTTCTCTGTAATTCTCCACTCAGGCATAGTCCCATGCAGACTTGTGACACGTCCTAATTGTGCTGAGCGATATCACACCTTAATGACTGGCAATAACCTTTGGTTTATGTCCAGGTTGTTAATCCCTTTACAAGGGCCGCAGCAGCTGTCAGATGAGGTCAGGCATGAGTTCTGATTTTCCACTGTTGCATTTAGAGAAATGGTTTTTAAAACTCTTGAGCAATTCTCTTTTAACAAATAACAGAGTTCAGCTATTTCCTCACTATCGTTACCTCGCACGCGTGGAGAGGTAAGTAAAGAATGAGCGTGCTTCCAGGTAATAATTTAGCACTTCTCTAATTACACAGGCCTGTGTACATCACAAATCTATATTACACACTACAGGAATATGGCCAGGAGAGGCTTTAAGGAGTTGTTTGTCCTAAGCACTGCTTTGAGGCAGAAGCAGATCTAAACCATCCCTTACAAAGTTTGTTCAACCCGTTCTTATAAACCTTTAATACCCAGGAAGGCTGTGGAAACTGCTAATGTGCTCCAGCACAGTCAGAAAGCTTTCTAACTGGAATCCTCCTCTTGCAAATTAAAGCCATTCCTAATTTCTTGTCCAATTCTTAGTGGACATGAATAATTAATCCCCTTCCTCTTTATAACAACCATTTAAATATTTGAAGTCTGTTATCATGTACCTCCTCAGTCTTCTCTTTTCTAGACTAAACAAACCAAGTTCTTCCAACCTTTCCTCATAGGTCACTTTTTCTAAACCTCCCATCATTTTAGTCGCTGTCCTCTGGGCTTTCTGATTTGTCTGTGCCTTGAGGCACAGCGCCTAATGCTGGACTCAAAACTGCAGCCAAAATCTCACCAGAGGAGCAGGAATACATGACACATTCCCTTTTCATCTTGGGATGCAATAGCATCATACTGTTGACTTGCATTCAATCTGTGGTCCAGCTCTAACCACTCGATTCACTTCCACAGAGCACCAGGAGTATCTTTGATTTTTCCCCCTTTCTACTGTAGCACTTTCATGTTACAGTTATTGAATTGCAGGTCACTTCTCCAGTTTAATGGAATCATTTTGAATTCTAATCCTTCTCTAAAAGTGCTCCCGCCCTGGCAGCTCAGTGCCATCTGCAAACTTGATAAGGGCACGCTCTATTGCACAGCCCTAGAGGTTAGGGAATATTGAACAAACCAGGCTTAGGATAAACCCGTGTAAGATCCCCACCGACATAAGCGCCCAGTTTGATAACAAAGAATTGACCCGTACTCTGAGGAAGGTTTTCCAGGTGAAAAGTGGTTTTGCTTTTCAGCAAGCAGAGCTGGGGAAGGGACAAAATGTTCGGAAACAGCAAAGAGTAAAAGAAAAGAACTTGGAGCGAGGATGCTACAAGATCTTTAAAATAGTAAATTATCTTGCATCTAAATGACTGCAATATGTGTTTCTTATTGTGTCTACTGCTGCGCAAGCAAAGCTTAATGTGATGTTTAGATTACTTTAATAGCTTTTGTTAATAAGGCACTTCTCCCTGCATTTTTTATTTCAGTTTAGAATGAAAGCAGTCCAACCAGTGCAAAAGGGATAAAATCATCTCCTGGTTGTACTTCTTACGTCTTTTATGTAACTTAGCTATCTCTTCACTTGTAAATTGTGGAACATTTGGGTATTGGAGCTGTAGATGGAATCTTAGAGGGTGAAGTGCTTTAGCTTGACCCAGGCTAAAGGAAAATGCTGCCCAAAATGCAGGCTTCAGAGTGAAACCTCTGTGAAAGGAGCATCGCTTAGAGATGTTTACAGACTTTCAGTTACATGACAGCAATAGTATCTTTCACATTCTCCCTACAATATTCTATTGACTCAGCCCTTTCTTCCTGTCAGCAGTGTGCTTAATAGAAGAGATGATTTTCTACTCTGACCACAGGTCTGAGAAGCCAATATATTTCAGTAGTTTTGGTTACTTCCAGCAACCTGCCTTGTAGAAATTCAGAGCATCCAACAAATTTCAGTAAAACACATCTTGAAATACATTTATAGCAGACAATGCTTTGATCCTAGAATTAAAGCACTGCAGACTACCTGAGAAGCATTTCCAGGCAGGCAAAAACATAAACATAAAATGACAAGGGTTTGGTCGTCCACTCAAACATAACTTGACTGAGAAAGGTGTCTAGTAAACAAAATATCTACTGATGTTCTGCTAACATGAGGACTGTCAATTGCCTTAGGAGACAGAAGTTCAGGTTTCTATGTCTAGTCTGGAATTCAAGGAAAGTCTCTCTGCTAAAGCTCCCAGCATGAGGCCTTTTTCCCTGACTTTTCACTTAACCTCTTGTCCTTGGTTTCCCTCTCTGCAAAGGGAGTCCTGAAGGTGCTCGTCCATTTGCGCCACACGCTTTTGTGGCTCGGGATGAAAAATGGGAAGTGTTTGATGGTAGACACAACATAATGGTTTAAATTAGTATAAAATGAAAGACAGCAAAGCCACCATCCAGTTGTAGCAAATGAGACAGAGCTTAACTTCTTCCATTGCACAATTACACCGAGTCATCGGACCCACAGAAAATAAGAGGTAGATAGATGAACATTCCCAGACAATGGTGCATTTTCAGTACCAGTTTTACATCAAATTAGTTTTTGCTTGGGAAGATTAAGAGACCATAGACTTGTCTGGAGGATATGTTCTAAGCAAAAGTCTCTTTTCTTCATTTTCTCTGTATTAGAGAAAGAAATATCAGACTTTCTAAACTACTGTGGAGCATCCATGTGAGGAGTAATTGCTTAATATCTTGAAAATGTAAACACCACGATAGTGAGTGATTGTAAGAAGCATGAAAATGTTACCAAACAAACGTGCTATATCTATGAAGAAAAAGGGGCTGAAGCAGTGACATTCCAGAGACGTTTGCTGGGCTCCTTCTGCTTTGAGTAACACGAACACAATCTTCCTAATCCGCTGCTCCTGCTCTGACATTCCAGCCTCATGCATAGCCATTGGCAAACTTGGAACGTGCATCCGGTGCATTTTTTTGGTTGAAATGCTACATCTGGCTTAGCTGGCAAGTGTTACTATGCCTCTAGAAAGTAAGCCAAAGTGGAAAAAAAAAAGGGAATCTTAACTACATGCAGGAAAGGATTACTGAAATATACTGTCCTCTTTGTTTCCTGGAAAACTGAAACTGCATTTATGGCCTCTGACTTTTGGAAAGATGACCCCAGAAGAAAACCAGCTACCTAAGAGTTAATGTATGCAATGTACTGTAAGTATTTCATTAATTTGCTTATTAAAAACATGAAAAGCTTTTGCCTCTTTGACACCCAAACAAAAGGCAAGCAATTGGGAGACTTTTGACCTGAGCTTATCAGATGACTGGTGTAATGCTGTCAAACCTTCCCCACTGCATGCAAGTAGGGTCACATTTTAGAGGTGTTTATGACATTTTAAGGTTCATAACGCCTATCTTTGTCAACACAAGAATGATGCAGGTCAACTGGATGGGTTAATGAGGCCGAGCACATAAGGAAAAACATACAGAAGAGATGAATATCAAAATTAAAAATCACAATTTAAATAACCTGTAAAGCAAACATGCTGTACCAAAAGCCAGAAATATCACAAATTGCTTATACTTGATCAAAAGCTTTGGTGCCCACTGGCATGATGTAGACTTTGGAGTCGACTGTTTTCAGTTGTAAGGCAATATTGGACACCTTTGGAAACGTGAGGATGAAAAGTGGTGTGAAAAACTTCTGTATTTCTTGTTATTTCCTTTCATCCTTTTTGAGAACAGGAATGTACATCACCTTCTTAAAAATCACCATAAGCAGCAATTTCAATGAAGATGAAAAAAAAATTTCCCCATATTGCCCAAATGGCTTCACAGTGCAGTAATGATCTTGGGGGGAAAAAAAAAACAGGTTGATCTTAAATTTTGCAACAAAAAATGGGCACAAGCTCAGATGATTTAAAATTCATTTAAGAATATTTGCACCAGATCCAAGCAACAGAGAAGTGAAAAACAACTAACATGACACAGAAAACATTTGTAAAATCTGGAATATTTTCAAGATGTCATAGAAGATGACTACTTTCTTGAGGCACTTGAGGCCACGGGAGCAGATCAATGGGTTGAAGTAGTTGGTGTTGAGGCTTCTTTATCTGCACTACAGGGGAGTAGGACTGTTTGAAATTTGATTTAGCCTGGATCCCTCAACTGAAAAATCCCAGAGTGTTATTCCAAGCTTTCAGGAGGTCTAGTCATTGGTTTGGCCTCTTATTCCTGTAGTAGGAATTGGAGAACATTTGGCACATGCCTGGATCAAAGCCTCCAGTTTCGCTTTCTTCAAAGAGAATCCAGCTTATGTGCTGCAAAACCACTCTGCAAACTGAACCACTGCACTGAAAATGGGACAGTCTGGGGGATTTGCTTCAAAACTGCATCACTGCTCTGAATCACAGCACTGATGTGGAAACAGTCATAAAAGCCTCCCAAAAGGCAATTTAAAAACAAGCATCCCAAAGGAGACATTACTGACAATTCCTGGTTCAGGGATAAGCCTGTTTTTCAGGATTGAGATTTCTTCCTCAAACAGATTGATCTTCTGAATGCATATATTCTAAAACACTGGACAATGTGTCATTGGCATCTAGGCTCAATAAAGGGTCTACACTCATTTGATTTTTCATTTTAAATTTCAGTCCACTAGGGTTTTTTTTTCCTTCCTGGTAAGCACCCGATAAAATGTACAGGGAATAAGAATATTCTTTGTGTGAACCTTTTAGGGATTTTACATCTATTAAACACACACGTACATACGTACATATACAGACTGTACTGGAGAGCTAGGAAGTATACTGTGTTCTGACACGCCAACTTTTCCTCTGCCAGGAAAATGTAATGGAATAGGTGTGTACAGGGAGTTATCCCACTCTAGTACATCAGTGCTTCTAAGCATTCATGAAAGGACCCTTGAATTTAAACTACTAAACACAGCAATATCTTGTTCGATCCAAATGTGTAAAGCTCTCTGAGAATTGAGACTTCTCAAAAAGCCTGGGTGAAGTCAGGAGAAAGCTAATGTGAAAAACAAGATGTCACGATAAAATCAAGGTATATATTTTTATGACTTTTTTTTTTAACTCAGAAAACACCAGTGCTTTATGACAACTGAAAATTCAAAGAGATTGTTTTAGTCGCAGGTTCAGTGGTGGTTACTTGGCTGATGATTTTTCTTTTTCTTTTTCATTTTTTTTTTCTCAAGATAAAGGCATTATTATGATGGTATTATTATAATGATTGTCTTAAAAGCTTTCTTATTCCCACCAAGCACTTTCACAAATTCCTTCCCTCTCCACCCCCAGCATTAGGCCTTCTTGGAATTTTTAGCATTATTTCAATTATTTCTAAGAAAAACACAATGTCACTACATTCAAGTTCTTCCTGAAAGAAGCTGCAGATTTGGGGCTACAACCATTGCTTAGCTGAAGAAATGTCAAAAATAAAAACAGAGTCCCTCTTTAATAATAATAATAAATAAGAATTCATAATAATAACTTCTAGGTAGTCTGACCATATGTGTATGAGTTGTTTTTCAGCATCTTTTTGATGAGGAAGGGGACTGTGTGATACCTTCTGAGTCGACAATAGAACCACAGAGAGGGAAATTTAGCCCTGAGTTTAGGATCAGGACACACTCCTCTAACTAAAATTAGACATTCTGCAGATTCTACAGAAGAGTGCAGAAAAGCCCCAGGAAAGGAGGAAGACTCCCCCTGACTTAGCCTCTCCCCTAGGTCCCCAAAGCCAACTGAGGCGATCAAAGGTGGAAACATATCCGGCTTTAGAAGAGGTAAAAGTAAGCCTCAGCTTTGTCACCCCTACCTCCTGGCTTCACCATCTCCTGAGGTAATATTAATCATAAGCATCTCTACCCGTGCATTTTATTGGCAATTACCAGCATCTCAGTGCTATCTTTGGGATCCCAGCTAATGACTAAGATGGATGGGCACACCTCCACATGCCAAACAAATTGGTACCAATATGCTACACTGTGTTTCAAAGACATAGACTAACAATTCTTCCTAGTCAGGAAGCGGGGTCAAGCGGGTATCTATATTGATAAACCTCAGAATTCACACCAATATTTCTTCATTTCTTAAGGAAAATGTTTCTGTTTGACCCGATTTTTTTTTAATTTCTCTTCTGCAAAAAGGAAGCTAAAAGAGGTGACTTTCAGTTATTTACTTTCATGAATTTTGCATGTGCATATTTGGTGGGTTTATAGCAAAGCCTGAACAATATCAAACAAAGCTGAGCGTCCCAAAGTGAGATTAATACGGACCAGTGGAAAGGTATGGAAATTCACGGAGTTAATGGTGAAAGAGACCATATGTCCTCTGACACCTTGACTTGATGGAATGCCTCTCCATAAATGCTTCCTTAATGCATCCCGTTGTGCCTAGGTGTGGGATGACGTATGGTCTGCCTCCGTCCTTTCATGAGCTTTCATCCCTTTCATTTACAAGCCGTGTGTTCTTATAATGAAGATTTTTCAGTTCACCAGAATATTAGAAGAGGGCAATTAGGGGTAATTGTTCAAAACCTTTGTTAGATGCACATGCAAGTCTATGAGTAATATTTGGATACTGGCAACTTTGGGAATGGCCTTCTATAAATCAAACAACTCTCTGCCCTTCCCTCTTCTCAGCGCTAAGGTTCAAAGCATTTGCAAAGATGATTACTACTCTACAATCTCTTTTAAGCACCCTACTCTCTGATATGTTGTGATAACAGGAGTTGCACATTTCTTTATCGGGACAAAAGAATTTCTAGCAGTATTATTTTCATTATTACAATCACCCCCAGTCAGTTCCACAGCCATAACAGTAGGGCCTAAATAAACAAGCAATATACAGGAAGACATGGTCCCTGCCTCAAAATGTTTATGATCTAATTTAAGACAAGACACAACAAGTAAGTATAACAAATGTTCAACACAGATTCAAAATGTAAACATACGGTAGATAGGAAAATGGCCATAAATTCCTCTATCACAGATAACACCTCTCAAAGTCTCTTGCACAGTCTCTGTAACATGAAACATGTCAAGCGAAACACGTCTAGGGAGGGGAATTCACATGTTGGTGTTGCTGCTGAAAATTCAAGTAAAAACTAAGGCTAACTAAAAGCTTTTCTTGTCTTATTTAGGAAACACATTCAGACCTAAGAAAATAAAACATACGAATGACTGGGATTCAAAGAGTTGGGATTTTTCTACTGGGGACACTCATATCAAAACATTTTGTAGCTGATACTAAAACAATAAATAGAAAAATGTGTATGTATGCAGCTGTTCTTTAGTTTTATGTTAGGCAACATAGGAAAGACATCTGGAGTGTTGGTTTTATTGTTCGTTTATTGCTTTATTGTTTTGTTTAAAAAGGTAGTATTGCCTCCTTTGGATCTGGTAGTGACTATAACCATAACGAACTGTGATCTCATGATTAGAGCCATGTAGCTGGATGTTTGTGGCATCTAGGGAGGAACACTCCTTAACTTGTCCATATTCAGAGCTGTTTCAGGACCATGTTCCAAGTCAGACCCATGGACTATGTGAAGTGCAAACACCTGAGCGCTCCCCAGCCACCCTCATGCCTAGATTTAGCAGCCAGATATGTTCAGATGGTCTTCAGACAATCAGGTCCCTATTCCATCCAGGGCCTCTGAAAGTCAGCATGACACACCTTATAAATGTTTCTAGCTATACCTCAAGTCATTTGCTGCAATGAAACTCAAAGGTCACATCCTAAATTGGCCTCAGTAAACAAGCTCAGGAGCCATTGCTGTAGGTACAGTACTTTGCTCCAGCAGAGTCTTTGGGCCATATGCTTCTGTGTGAGTCACCTCTGAAGGTCTTGGAATAGCTGGTTGTTCTGTGATCACCCTTCCCTCTCCCCCTTCCCCTTGTCTGGTGAACAATCATAAGCCTCAAAATCAATAATTACAGAGTCAGCTTTGCCAACAGGTAATATTCAGGCACACGGGTTCAAAATGTAAACATAATATAGGAAGCAAAGCAGCTGTAAATTTATCTCCTGAAGATAAAGGCTCTCAAAGTCCCTTCTGCAGACTTCATAAAATAAAACGCTGAAGGGATTGCATAGCAGCCTAAACACCACTTTGGAAACATCCAGGCTGCCTGGGCTTAGCTCTGACAGTTGGCAGCCTTTCCTTGGACCTTCCTGCTCCCAAAATAGTGAGAGCGAGCCCCACAGCATTTCCAGGGAGAGCTCACTTAGCTGAGCCACGAGATGCATGGTATTTGTGGGGCTGGATATTGAGATTACAGATTCTGCAGCTTTTTAACTGCAGAGATTATTTCTCCTCTTGGGTTGGACTAAATTTCCCCTCTGCTGTTACCAGCGCTCTGCTGTGAGGCAATTCTTTGCTCAGCTTCCCTCACCTGCCTGCTAGCAGCTCTTACCACACAGTGGTTCATATATAGATATAAAATCCCACTGTGAAAAATACTCTGTTCATCCAGGCACTTGCATGCTATTTGTTATTGATAAATATCAGTATTATCATCATTAGCAAAGCAGAAAAATTACCATTATTATCTATTAACTGGCTGCTCATACAAAAGGGGTTGATTTGATGGTTTGAGGTTGTTGGTTTGGGTTTTTTTCACTGCTTTTGAACTTTATTATGAAAAGATTGTGAAGGAAATAAGGAAGAAAAAGGAGCACTCTACCATATGAAAAACTACACCCAGTGCCTACAAACAAATTAAAATCAGATATGGAAAGAAGTAGCTTCCACAAGGGAGGATTAATGAGCATACACACTGGCCCAAGTTCTGCCCTTAGGTGAAATCAATGAAATAAAGCAAGTGCATATTTTTGGCCCATTACATCTTTTCATACAATGTTTTCTCAACACAAACCCAAACCCAGGGACCAGATCAACTCCAGAATCTCTCAAGTTTTCTCTTGAGCAATATGAAATCTTATGGAAAATGATTTCTAATATCACAGAGAACAGAGCACATTCAACTGGGAACACACTGACTTCCCACAAATGAAAGAAATAATCCCAGTCATTCTAATTGGAGAATATTTTTCTGGGGCAGTGATTTTGTCAGCTGTAAAAATGATTAATGCTGTAATTCAGCAGGATACTTAAGCACATGTTCAGTCAATTCCTATTCAGCAAAGCATTTAAGTACTTAACTTTACGCACATGCTAAGGAATTCCAGCGTGTGCTTATGGGCCCAGGATGGAAGTGGATACCATCAAATGACGCAGAACGGTGCTGAGCAGGTTTTCAGCCATTGCCCAAGCAGTCGTGGGGTATGACAGACTGACTGCAGACAGGTTTTGGTATCTCCCTTCCTCTTGGCATGGGATGCTTTATGTGCCCTATTAAATAAGGTTTGACCACAAAATGGAGCCTAAGGCAAAATTTTTGTTACAGACCTAATCCATAGCATTTTCACCACCAGTGACCATAAGGACAGCCCAGTCCCTTTGCTACGGGGCTGTGTGCACCTCGAGCTGCTTTCTGCTTAAAAGCAGCATCAACATGGAAGCCAAGGCAAGTCTGCCACCCTGCACACCTCTCCACCGAAAAAACACACCCAGGCTGCTCACCTCCCCACTTCCACAATCTCATTCCCTTTCCTTTCGAGAAGGAGGCAGCTTTGGTTTGAGTCCTGCAGCCGGCACAGCCCCAGCAGGCAGGGTGCATATGGTTGGGAGAGGCTGGGGGAGGAGAGTGGATTGCACATGCTGCAAGCACAGGCACGAAGGAACACATTTCTCTCTCTTACTAAGGGACATGTGCAGGCACATGCCTGTGGCTGCTATGACAATATGACGTAAAGCAACAGGATTTGCGCATCCCCTATGGAAAGATGCTATTTGAGGCGAGCATGGCAAGCAGGGAGAGCAGGGGAGGAGTCGCTGTCACTGGTGGAGAGGAAAATCCCCACCGGTGGTGATGGAGAGTCAGGGCAGAAAGATAGAGCTGGAGAAGGATGACCAAGCACATCATTAGGCAAAGAAAAACCTCTGGACCAGAAAGAGCTAGAGCGGGGGCAAAGCTACTGTTTGCCAAACTGATTGATGGCAGTTACCATCTTGTCCAGATGTTCAGATGATTGTAACGTTTTCCCATCTAACCAGATGGATCCAAATGTTTCACTATATTTTTTTTCCACAGTTTACTTAAACTGATACATGGGGTTCAAAAACAGGTGTCCTCAGTGTGAAAAAGTTACTGTCTTCAACTGCAAATCGGCCAATACGGAGAGGGCAGCAGCAAACTCCATATGAGAAAAAGAAGTCTTTTAAAAAAAGATAACCAGTTTTTATAAAAACATGAGAGAAAAATACATAAATATTACCACTGACCACCATAAAAACGTTAGCATGGGAAGTCTGGAAGCAGCCTGATGTTTTGTTACAGAGTGGGGGGGTTTTCCCCCGTTGTTCAGACATCTGTTGAAATCAGAGCTCTTATACAGTCCAAGCATTTCACCACATCTTTATGAATTTTGGAGGACTAGTAATTCCAAACAGTGCCCAGCTTTCTCTTAAATGGTGCATATCCACATGTACATGATTGGAAGCTATCTAATTTCTTTGGGCATGTATGAAAACAGGTCGCAGATGATTTTCCTAAACCTTACTATGAGCAAAATTGTAGAAATCTGTAAACACACGAAGATATGTCAGGTTATCAATCAATAATCTGCTAGGAGCTCTGCAGGCAAATTTCTCACAACTCAAACCTCAACCCTTTTAGTGAAGTCAAAACTGCACTTTCTCCTCTGACCTGATGGACTTCTCAGAGCGGCCAACAGGTCCAAAAACAATTCTTTTGATGAGGAATACAATTCAGCTTTAACTTTTTAATAAAAGCAAGAGAAATAGCACCTGTAACTAACCCAGAGAAAATGCAGCATGAAATTTAACACAGGAGACTTTTGGCACGAAAAACTGAGCTACGTATTCAGGATGGGTGGCCCAAATACAGATGCACATAGAACTATTTGTCTTTGACATGCCTGATGGAACACCAGGAATGAATAATTTTCCAGTACCTGAGGGAAAGGAAAAAGGAAAGGAAAGGAAAGGAAAGGAAAGGAAAGGAAAGGAAAAGTGAAAAAGGAGCAAACTGCCTGGTTTTAAGGGAGCAGCTAGAGAGAAGTGTGTTGTTCTGTTAGAAATGTTATGAAGCACCAAAACTCTATCCTTTAAACGGTGTCTAATCTAAACCACGGAACAGCTCAGTTTGTCTCTTCCCTCCACCAATGCTGGAAATAAAAATACTATTTCCCAAGGGGCAAAAGGGCATAGCCACATTTTCTGTAGTTCTGGTCAAAACTTGCAAATGTTTTTTATTTTGATTTTCAAAGAGAACCTTTCAATATGTTATTTGGAAGCCCTATTTCATCCAGAAACATATCTAAAACCCTTCCAATTTATAATCATATAAATCAGAAAACATTATAAATATGTAAAATTAGGCTTCTATAGGGCAGTTCTTCATCCTTTTACAACAACAACAATAAAAAAAAAAGAGCAGTTTGGCACAGAAGCCCAATTTATTTATTCAAGTCAGTCACTGACCAGTTTGATTAAACAGAGTAATAATAAATAAAATGGGGAAAAGATGCAGTGCAAGGTACCCTGGCAGGGATGGGATGGGATGGGAAAGCAACGCAGTTTAAAGATCAGGGATACAAGAGAAGAAAGCAGGACACAGTAGATAAGAAGAGAGATGGGAGGAAGGTCTGTGGGACCAAAGTGGAGGAGTCAGAGTGTGGTTTCCTAGAGGGAATATGGAAAAAGCACAACAGAACTTCTTTGTTTCAATTTGATTTTAAAACCACCATCACATCTGGGTCACAAGTTAGCACACCCTTATAACTCAAACTGGCTCTACAAGTTTTTCACTCCTGTAGACTGTGTTACTGTGTTGTACTTTAAAACCAGTTTTTCCTGTGGTCAACACAAAGTCAATAAAAAGAACAATGCAGCTCCAATTGCATTTTTGTTCTGCAGTTGATAACACTGCTTGAATGCATTTGCACAAAATAATTTCTAGTGTACTTCTTTGTTCCTAGTTAATGATAAAAAACTGCATCATTAATGGGCCTACAAGCAATAGTCCAATTCTTCATGATTTTTATTATTGTTATATTAGCCTTCCTAATTTACCTTTAGAATTAATTTGGTTTCTTTTAGAAATTAAGTCAGGGCAATTTCAAGCATATCCAAAACTTACTTGAACTAGAGATACCTGCCTGAAGTCACATAGGTGAGAGGATTGCTAAGAAGAGATTTTTACAGGAGAGTAATTCATGGCAGGGATTCCTAACTCTGGATTTGTTTTCATGATGTCGATTGTTCTTGTAGTTAACTAGTTTCCTAAGATAACCAGTAAGTTGCCCACTTCCACCCTGCAAGCTGACCCAGGTGAACCAACTTGAGGAGCTTGCACAGACTTTGCAAGTATTTGTTTAATAGACCAATTAATATTGACAGGAACTTTCAGAGTCCACAAAAGCCAGGTTCCACTAAAACTTAAAAAACTTTTCTTCTCCCTTTATTCTGGTTATCCCTGTATGTCCATCCTTCATTTCTTTCCTGCCCAGTGCCAGGAATGTCTTCCCCTCACTCACTCGCTCTACACTTCATGACTCTATGCCAAAGTTACAAGGCTTCATACAAACACTTCTATTTTTAGCACTTAGCTGCTAGTTCTCATTGCATTTTCTGAGCAAGATAACATCTTTTTTTTTTTTTTTCCTGGAGTTTTGATATGGCTTTGTTATTATTTCCCAACTGATGAACGTGGCTAGGACTGGTGGAATCACCTGCGAACAACATGGGCTGTAATATCTGGCATTTTCTGTAACTGAGCAGTTATTTACAGATATTTTTTTCCATTATGAGCTAGCTGTGAGTACACCTGCAACATTAGCAGATATATGGTTTACTTGCTGTGCCAGTTACAGGAGGTAGCAGTTAAACAGTGAAACACAGCGGGTTTAGCTTGTTTGTACTTATTTCCCCACTTATTTCCCACCAGTCCCAACTGGTTTAGTAGCCCTCTCACATTTAATATTTGTACAATTAATTGCATTCCAATCAAGTGATCCTTACAAAGCCACTGTCAAGGATCATTATCCCAGTTCTCCATATTTATATACGGATGGAGAACCAAATGCAAAGCTCAGGTTCTTTGTCTGAAGTCTCAGCACAATTTAAGGCCCTTCTGAACTGCCAGCCTGGCGAGGTCAGGGATATATCCTGACCCTAAGAGGTTAGAGGTGCAAGGAGCATTCTGAGTGTCCCGCCACGCAGGGTGCCTCCAGCTTCAGCAGGTTCTGCACCTTGGTGGTGGGAGCAGACAAGGGGCTCCTTCTCTTCCTCACACCCCTTCCACAGAGGCGTAGGGCTGTTCGCACTCAGCCCAGTGTGAAAACATAAAGTTCCGTGATGCAGGAATCCACTCCTGCTCCCTAAGTTAGGGTCAGGACACAGAGCTCTATAAGATCCTTCCCTTTGAGAAAATTATTTTGCTCAATTATTTTTTAACTTCTCCCATCCCCACTCCAAAGTCTGAAAAGTCCTATTAGCCACCCTGACAGCCATTCCTCCTTTCTACACATTCAAACTCAGAAAGCTCCTCTCCTCTCTGCCCTTTCAGCCACCACTGTCCAAAACAATCTCCCGGCGGATAAATTCTTCAAGAATAATAGACTTTAAAAAGGCCGTGAAGATAAAACTTTGTAAAGAAGGAAGGAAAACCAACAATGGGGAACTGCCCTATCTAGGTTAAATACATATTTTGGTATACATACTATTTACGCAATAAAGCCTAATGGCTTCTTCAAAAGCCATTAAGGTCTATTAAGTAAATACATAATTTGGTACGTGAGCTAATTTTGAAAGCACATTATTCTGTTTACAATACATTCTTTCGGGTCTGAAATCTACTCTTCTGAAGTGCCTGAAAAGTGACTCACAAATGGATCCTTAATCCACAGCAAGGAAATCACCTCCTAAAACCAGACCGGCTGTCTTAAAGTTTACATAGATGGTTGGAAAGAAAAGAGAAAAGAATCCAAATGAAATATTAACCAGCTGAGTGCTCTCCAGTGTACTGAGTCTACAGGATAAAACATACCACCAGGGATACTCTATCCACCTAATACAGAACATGCCATCTGAAATACCACTGCATGTGAGATCCACATGTGAGGGCATGCACTCAGACAGAGAGCAGGAGGAGGGTAAGGAATGCTGCCTTTCACTGTGAAGTAAAATAAATGAAATGAAACGTGATGTTTCAGGAAAGATCTATTTTGTATTGCATAGTATGTGAATTGATGTAACAAATGACAGCAGTAATTACTTATTAGGGATTCATCCAAGCTAAGACTGCAGATACTCAGACGCTCAAAGAGTTTGGATCTAGGTCTGAATTCTTCAGTTTAGGTCATCTCAGTAAAAGTAAACATGCTTCTTGACTTTTAAATAGAAGATTGTGTACCAATACTGAGATGTCTTGAACTTCCTCACTTTTCCTGAAGGTGAGACACAAATACCCTTTCTTCTAACAGTGCTTTTGCAGCAGGAATTCTCATGTCATGATGCCTGTGCCCATCATTACAAACATAACAACTTGGCCCAATCCCCAGCTGTGCCCAATGATATAAATATCAAATAAAAATAAGTATAACCCACATGCATTTCTGGGGAAGGTTGTGGGCTTCCTTCTACTGAGAGCAGCACACATGGCAGTAGATTGTAGACTGAAGAATGAGTGACTAATCAATCTGTATTTTATGTGGGAGAGGATCAATATTTGTTTCTGAACGGCATGACACAGGCTAAGAGATAGAATTTCAACATCCTGATCTGTCTGAACACCAGTTTGGGAGCCAGGAAGTTCTGTGTTCTATATCCAATTATCCAGAAATATTAACCTGTCCTCTTATACAGATGACTCTCAGCTATTTATCCTAAAACTTATCACGGTAATGTCTGATATACAGAAGTACTATTTTTTCCATCCTGCAGATGGGGAACTGAAATAGAAAGGGATGAAATAACTTGCATCAAGTCACACAGGAAGTTGTTAGAGGATCTGGGGACCACATTACCTCAATTTTGTCTCAATACCTTGATTACAGGGCATTCCACAGCAAGGCCACGCTGGTAACAAAAGAGCATATTAAACCAGATGTGATTAAACTCAATATAAATGATACATACTAATAAAACAGATTTCTTTGTCTGAAAAACGGGAGAAATTTAAGACAAGGAATGGGGTGGGAGGCCGAGATTGAAGGAGTAATATTCAACGTTAAGAAAATGAAGTCGTAAAATCTTTGTCAAGCATTGCTCAACTCTTCAAACCATATGGAGCATGACTGCTGGGCTTCATATAATGCCCCAAATGTTTTTCATTTTCTATTGCACCGTTCACAGCAAAGGCACAGTGCTGTAATCCCCTCCTTCCGTTAACTACCAATTGTTTCTTTTGCCAAACTTTTTGCTTTAAAATATCATTTTTTATGAAGGATAATGTTATATAGTGGAAAACTGTAAAAATTTTATGGATAGCCTTGGTGCTGAGAAAATGCATTCTTTCAACAGTTTTATTATATATATTTTTTTTTGTCCATTACACATTTACAGGGTTTTCTCCATTGTATATATGTGTGGTTTATAGTTCATTCTAGACAAAAGACATTATGTTAACAGTCCTATCATTTAGAACTTTAATTCACTATTATGTTTTTACCTTTTTGTGGAAAGAATGATATTATTTCTTTCCTTCTCGGTAGTGCTTTGTTCTCAGTAAGAATAATGGGTGATCCTAAAAAGGGTTAGGTGTGAAAAAAACACTCGGTGGTTCAAATGTGTCTCTGAGCCACAAGAACAAGTGTGGCAATTCAGCTCCCAACATATCACATGGGATGATTTAACTCCAAAATACAGCAGGCATACATGTCATGTGCCCTCAGTCAAATGTTAACCCGTCCCTCAGTCTCTGTGCTTCCTCCATGTCATTTCAAGCATCTGTTAACCAGCTCTAGCTCTTGTGACGTTCATTTGCAGGTAAATCAAGAAGATACGTGCTTCTATCAAAGGAATGAAATACATTTATTTCAACTTTAAGAGACGCCCTATAAACTCTCTTTTGACGTTCCCTCCTACTAACCAGCCCAGTCCTATCTTTTAAAGATTGACGTTTCTTTGCTCTACATCAGGCCTCAAACCTTTAAATGTCATCCTGGACTCCAAAAGTCCACTTTTAATCTCGACTAGTTCACAACCACCCCACTGCAACCCCTACCTTTCTTTGAAGCTGAATTCTAAGGCACCGCTGAGCCGCTGGTGCCACTTCACTTCCCCATGTGCTCTGTTGAACGGTCCAGTCCAACACAACATGAGCCCATGGAGGATTCCACACTGGTAACAGAGCAACCTAGCCCAGAGACAGCCAGGTTACTGCAGCTAAAGCCAGAAGATGAGAAACTGAGACAACAGAGGGTCGAGAATGACAATCAGAGAGCATGACCTCCTGAAAGCCTCCTGTCACCCAAGTTCTTCACCAAATGGCTTTGAAACTTTTACAGTGATTAATGGGGTCCAATTTGAGAAGAAAATTAAGAGCAAGTTTCTTTTTATGGTATGGGATTTTGTTATGATATGGTCCTTAAATTTTCAAGCAGCTAATCGCATTCACAAGTAATTAAATACTGCAGCTTGTCTTCTTTCTTTTCACCATAAATTGATACTTGCAGCAACACAGAACAACTGCTATACTTATATGGCTGTGAGTTATTTTTAGCTCCACTGTTCATTGTCTTTCCTACATGCTAGTTAATGGGCAGTCCCTGAGCACCTTCTTCCCCTCTCTAGCAGCAAGGGACTCCACACAAGACAGTCATGGCAGATAAATCCCTTTTTTTTTTTTTCCATGAACACCTAAGGGAAGCAAAGGACTTTCTGATCATAAAAGCCAGTAAACCTTAGAATCAAAATATGATGAAAGCTAAACAGTCTCCTAATAAACATAAGAACCAACACTCATAATAACTTTTATCTACTTTAAATGAGACCAGGACCTGTGAACTGATCCACTCCTCACAGGAGGGAATCAAGTCCCTGCTTACAGGGGACAGTTCACCACTATGCAATGTCAGACTGCACCAGAGCAAGCACTGGGCCTAGAGAAGGTAATGCAGCATCTCAGAAGACTGTGTTAAATTCTATTCACATTTAAACATGCTCTCTGTCAAAATTGTTCAACTCAGTTTGTGCAGGCAGGAGCTACACCTTCTGATGAGACATGGGGAGCACACTGTCTGATAACCAGTTTCAGAAGGCTTCAACCTCTTCTAGAATAAGTTGAACATACACAACTCAAACACAGAGGTGGGAGGCAACAGGCAGATTTCCTACCTAAAGGTAGCTAGATAGTCAAAAAGAATTTCACACAATAATCAAAGCAAACATAGCAAGATATTTGCGAAGGGAAAACCTTCCAATTGCAAAGGAAAAGTCTTGCACTGCTCAAGTCAGACTCTACTTATGTGTTCACTTCAGTGAAGTAACAGGAGGTATGAATTGTGAATACTCGTAGCAAACTGTTCTCAAATAACCTACAAGCCAGATCGGAAATTATTTAACTAATAATATGAAATGACAAACAGAACTAAAAAAAAAAGCAACCCAGCAGAGTATTTGCAGACCATTCATAAACAGGAGAAAGATTAAATATCAGATAAATGATTCATTATGGATTATTCATTCAGCCTATGTGTGAACATGTGACCATGTTATATCCATTCCCTACTCTTTTGCTTTAAACGAGCATGCTCAGCGTAGGCTATTGTTTTGTTACAGTACAGAAGCACTTCATAGGAAGGGCTTCCCCATTTATCACTAACAAAAAAAAATAGAATGAAAAAAAAAATAGAATGAAAAAAATAAAGTGAGGACAACAACCCTTCTGGAGTCTGAGTGCATATGTTCAAAGTAACTCTGCTGTATAAGCCAACAGA
The DNA here is from genome assembly GCA_013399075.1 of Chloroceryle aenea. Lineage (NCBI taxonomy): Eukaryota > Metazoa > Chordata > Aves > Coraciiformes > Cerylidae > Chloroceryle > Chloroceryle aenea. The sequence goes on along the minus strand of VWZY01003615.1, from coordinate 97,383 downwards.
AAATTGGCCCCCAAAAATGACTTATAAAGGGATTTTGTAAGACATGAACAGAACAGCATGGGCTCTGGCTAGGCAAAGAATTCAGAGTTGTAATAGAAAACATTTATTTGGCTACAGCTAAACATCCCAACACATGTTAGCATTTGCTGCCAATATGCTTCCTAATTAAGAACAACATAAAATCATAGGAAATCCTGTATCCCTGTCTTCATGCACTTTCCTTGTATCTTCAGTGTCCTGGCTCTGTTTCTCAAGTATAGCCTGCACATGAGAAAGGTTAATTCAAAAGTAATGTTTTGCCAGCCATTAACTGTGTTGTCATTAACAAGATTAATGTACATTCCACTATGCATCACCAAGTGCATTCCCCCTCCTGCCCCCACCCACCCTTTAAACAACTGCTCCTATTAAAACCTAATGAGCAAGGCACAATTTAAAGAATAGCACCATTTCTACTGGGCAAAGTGTCGTCTGTAAACCATATAAAGCTGCAGGATTATTATGGATCTAATTGAAGGGCAGCTGAAAAAAAATCTGTTCTCTCTTGGACTATGAAGTCTTGGCCATGTTTATATATTTTATCACAATGAACAGATTTCGAGACGAAGGACAGGGTAGTATCTGGTTTTCTTCCTAACCCCCTCTTCCTTCAATCTCTACTCCTTCTTCATCTGAAACCAGTCAGACAGTCCCACTACACACAGTCCTACACCCAGGTTACCTCCAACTCATCATCCAGTGATTACTGCACAGATAAACAGTTGACTGGATCCTTCTAAACAATAATGAGATACATTTTTTTTTATAAGCTGCTCTTAGAGGGCCCTAATTCATCAGTATGGATGGAGCCTGGATTCTCTTGTCCAGCCAAACTCAGTCTATTTTTTTCCAGCGGAAGCAGCAAACAGATTGCTGGGCTCCTCCTTTGTTTTCATATTGAAGTGGCCACCAGTTTGGAGATCAAGAGATCAGCCATAAGATGCTTCCAGTTTCTCACCAGGTTCTTGAGAAATTTCAAAGTTATTTATTTTATTTCCAGAAAATCCATACTCTCTGCCCTGCTCTTTTCCTCCTTGATCACTGTTCTCCCCCTCAATTTTTTTATTTTTTTTAATCTATTTATTGCCTGTTTTTCTTGGCTCATTCTCACTTTCCATTTTTCATTATTAGTTCTTTATGATCTTCTGTTTCCTTTTTTTTTTTTTTTGTTCTCTGTCATGGCTGCTCTCCCAGTTGTTCTCCTCTGGGGCCCTGAGTTTCCCTTAGCTAATGAAACAAGAGCTGCCTACCTCCCTTGCTTTTGCAATCCAGCTGTTTCCTTTTTAAAATATAAACTCATCTTTATTCAGTGAAGTTCCTGTGCGGGGTCTGATCCTTTAAGAGGAGATTGCATTTTGTGACAGTGAGAGGGAGGGAGGGAAAAAATAAACTTCACTGGAGGAAAAACCCTTTGGGTAGAAATCCAACCAGCTTGCTCTTGAAAGGCAGAACCTTCTCCAGTAAAACCAGGTCGTTATTTTACTTGCACCTCTTGGCACCTTGACATTGCAAAAGGCTCCTTGACAGTCTCCCCTCCCTTTTCCTCCTTTCGCTCCTAAAACCTCCCACCTTGAAAGCTTAACGTTTCCTGGCCTCTGTGAAAGTGTAGTCTAACTAACACCACAAACCTGGATTTTATATGATTAGTTAGTGAAAACTTGCCAACTTTAGGTGCAGCCTGCCAAGTCAAGTCAATTTACTGTGATGCTTTGACTGTGCAAGTAGGCCTTAATCCCCCTTTAATCTCCAGTGTACCCTTGACATCATGGAAATTACTTACAAAGCTAATGTCATCAGATGATCCATGTTAGCTATTTCAGTGAATGTTCTTCTGCACAATAGCACAAGTTTACCTTGTAAGACACAGGCCCCAAAATATTTTTGCTTAATGAGCCCAGTAGATATCATCTTACAAATGGGGAATGAAAACTCCTTCTTCTGCACTATAACTCCCCAGGCCTCATGTGACTTGGAATTTACATGCTAGCCAAGCATCAGGTCAGCGTATTTTATTTCATGTCTGATTGATTGGATAAAGAGATTTACATAGTAGCCACAACAGCTATGAGTTATTAGGAAGGCAAGTTTCCCTTTTCAACTCTGCAAGGCCCCTCCTGTGCTGAAAACATTTGGCCGACATAAAAATTTCTACAAGAATCATTTTTGATAGCGGGTGCAGCCATCGAGAGCGTAAAGGAAAGATAAAAATAATGCTGTGTCGTGCACATGGCAACCAAGGTGAAAATTAGCATGTCTAACAGCAAGGAGCTAACTCTGTTATTATTTATTCACCTAATAATACAAACCTCCACTTATACAGATCCTTTACCTCAAAATGACCCAAAGTGCTTCATACAACCCTAAAAAAATTATGTGCAATCTACATAAAAAGATGATTTCACCCATTACAAGAGCACTGCTCGTGCTGGAAGAGGGATGGGACACACGGCCATCTCCCGGGCAGGCTGCACTGAGGCTAAGACCAGGGTTTAAGACAGGAAGTGAAAGGAATACTACATAGATCCCCTATATGCTAGATATTCTATATCCCCTATACTAGATATACTATATCTACAGGATGAGCTCATGATTTGGAGAGGAGCAAGGTCACTGGGATCAGCTGTCTCCTGTAAAAGAAAGCAAGCCTGAGGGACTTATTTGAAAGGTCTGCAAAGGTGAAGCTTTCTCTTGTGTCAGGAGGGTACTGCTCTGCACAGACAGTCTGTGATTAAGGAGTGACTCATTAGTGTTTAGAGAGAAAAGAAGCACTTACAAATTCTCCTTCCTCGATCACTTAAGAGACTTTTAGGAGTGTTTCATTCCAGCACAGTTCTAGCTCTTCCTCACTTAGGTTTGACATTGCCCTTTGGAAGCCAAGATGTCTAACATTCATTTGCATGGAAACAGGACCAGATACTTCACTTGGTGCTACAAGATGAGAAAATAACACGTGGTAGAACATCTATGAACAGCCAGACTGGGAAATAAAGATGCACATCTATCAAAATGAAGGTGTAAAATATTGTACGTGCTCTGTATCTATCCATGAAGCTGCTTCTTCACTTGCAAAGTGCAAATTGGATGTTCAGTACCAGTATTTACATATGGTCTTGGTGCATTTGAGAAAAAATGCCAACTTTGCTTCAACATATGTCTCCAATCAACTAAAACTGTGCCCACTGTAAGAGGAGATCTCTTTTCTTTCCCAGATATGTGGCCCCTGGGACAGTAAGGGGTGGCTCCATGTCAAAGGACCTTACAACATTTGGGGAAGAGAGCAAGATATGAATCCAGATTCAAAGTTTACACATTGACAGTGCTAATCCATGTCAGCTCATGAGAGAAAGGGGAAGGAAAAATTAACCCGAGCAACAAAAACTAAGAGTTTAATTAGGAAGCAGGCACTCCATTTGAGTTTTAGCTAAAACACTGAGCTAGCAGCCTCCCAAATTCTCACAGCAATTTTTAACTAACAGATGCAGTCAAGCTTTCAGTTTTATATTGCCCTCATAACTCATGATACACAATCTTGGGCTGTTTGCAGAAGGTCCGTAGTACGAGGCCAGCTTGCGATTTCATACTGAGGGGCTGCAGAGCTGCTCTGCTGCCAGCACCTGTGCCCGACATCTGATCTTAGGGCTGGAGCACATCCTCTCCCCCCTCTTCCCACTGGGGGACCGGCTATGCCAAGCCAGCGAAGAAGCATTCCAGCAGATTATGAAGTACAACTATCTTGGCCCTCGCAGCTCAGAAGAAACTGGACCTAATAGGAATTTCTCACGCCATTCTCATGGATCTAAAGCGAGCTATATGGGTAGGTCTGTAAGGCAGTTTCTGTCCATGTGCTCATCTGTGACCATGAGATACACGGATCCCTAAATGCTATGATTAGGTCAAGGATAATGGCAGGGACAACTGCTGCGTTGAAACATGGGATCAATGAAATGAACACATTCTTAGAAAAGGTGGCAAAGACGTAAATGGGAGTCACTAATGCTTCCAGAGAATGGCTTGGATTACTAAATTCATACAAGGAAGAGTGTACCAAATATGAGAGAGTGAAGCAATTTGAAAACACATCATCCCAAGTACTGCCTTAGGAATATTAAGGCCTCCTAAACAAAGAGAGTTATCTCTGAAGCAGTCATTTGGATATAGGGAAGTACGAGCCTAAGTCTAAGCTTCTGCGACTCTAATCCTCCTGGGACAGTGGCAGGAACGAAACAGTCTGTTCAGAAATCCCTCAACACTGCCGCTCTTTTTATAGATCCAAAAGCAATGGAATGAAGAATGGAAAAGCACTTTGGTGTCACAAACTGCACAGGAGAGGTCATGACAGATCAGATGATTGAAAAGATACATATTAAATTCATCTTCTCCTGAACTGCAAAAGGGGAGCTGGAGGGGGGGGGAA
>VWZY01003615.1:52717-92920 GCA_013399075.1 Chloroceryle aenea | reverse complement strand
GGGGGGGTAAGGAGGGGGATAAAGTCCACTAACTTCTCCCAACTAAGAATTCAAAAAAGGAAAAAGGGTTCATTTTAGCCAGAGCTTCTTCCCAGAAAACTTTATTACACAGGCCCCACAAAACTTCAGCAGCTGTTTTAAAGGGAATCAGTAGACATTTCCCATCAGTTTTGGAGGTCAGTGCTCTGACTCCTGGCTGTCAGTCAGCTGTGGTAAACGCAGGTAAGGCCAGTCCCATGAAAGGTACTCAGGCACCTCACTCCTACTGATGTTCTAAAGTAGCTCTGTGGATATGGCCTTTAGTCATTGCATGAGCTGTGATCCCAGCAGAGAAATCTGAGTCCTCTAGCTGAGACCTTCACTTCTGCCTGATCCAGGGTAATGCCAAGGATTACTATTCAGAATATAGGGAGAAAGGGCTGTCATGCCATTTCCAGGCAGACGTCACTTTAAAATACCCAGCTAACACTAGATGCACACCAGGCTCCAGTGCCAAGCTAAAGGATAGGAACTGCAGTGAAATCCTATTAACCAAGGACATGAAAGTCATTAAGTGAACCGCTGAATGCAATTTTGAGTTGAGGAACAAGGGTAAGGAGATAAAAGAGGAAACGACATCTTATGAGGGAAGGGAATTCCCTGTCCTCTCAGAGGTAAACTTCAGGCTTCGATGACGTCTAGCAGAAATTTCAGAAGCTAGATGTAGAAGAAATGACACGTGCTACTTTTTTTAACCTCTTTTTGGTTTTTGTAGTGCAAGACTTCATGCTTGGTCTTGTTTGCAACCCTGATACATTATGTTCCCTTGTGCCCTTTAATGCTGAGGGTACTGATAGGCTTTATAGTAATGCAAACAGAGAGCATTCCACCCACATCTGCCAAAGCATTTAAAGGTTCTATTAATCTGATGTCTTAATTGTTTTTGAGATTAGGAAACAGTAGAGTCTTTGTTCCCACAGCGTGGGTGCTCTTCCAGAGAAGTGGTGGAGGTTGTTTAGTTTTTGTGTATTGAGGTTCTTGATATGACAGGGAAAGGAGCATGACTCAGTGCAGGTGATTCATAAGGGTCACCAGCTAGAAGCCAATTTCTCTGAAAGCTCATGACATTTAACAGATCAGGAAAAAAAAATGTTCTATTGGGTTGTCCCTGCACAGTAGCTCTGTGGCCACAGTGCTCCTGTTCCGCTCATCTATCTGCTGTTGTCAGCCAAAAGTAAAAATTATGTTTGTCCACAGTTCAGGGCTGTTAAATTAGGACCAAAGCACTTTCCCTCTTGGATCTTAAGCCAAGTGAATTAGGACATTCAGACGTATTATGGCTCCTTTCTAATGTCAAGTCAGGGTTGGAATGGGATAAGAATGATATTACCAGAGGGACTAAGAGCAGAATGGGATCAAAAACAGAGAAAAAAAGAGTGTTGGGAGGAAAATGCAAAACAAAGGGGGAAGTAATGGGCTACCAAATTGTCTCCACTGGGCTGTTCAGGCAAGAAAGCTAGAAATTAGTGAAGAAGATAGTCCACAGACACGGGGTGAGCAGCATCCCTGCTGTTCACCAAAAATGTACTGAAACAAGCAGTAACAAAAAAAGGGCATTGTAAAAGTGTTACCCAACTTGGGCAATGCCCTGCCCAAAGCAGAAGAGAAATGGTGGAGATAAGGAACTCTAGAGGGAAGCAATCTAAGCATCTAAGCATCTGTAAAATATTTGATGAGGAAGTATCTATCAGCATAGCTTGGATGAACCATCAATGATTTGGCCTAAAGCAATAGAGATGGGTCAGGGTGAAGAAGCAGACTTTCCAGATATCACCTGGAAAGATCAAATAGTACAAGATCAGATCTGGCCACTGTGTGGCCACCACCTGATTTTTAAATGCATCTGTGAGGTCCAGGATGGTTCCTCCTTTTTCCATGCCTGTCCTTTTCTATGAAATCCAAGCTGAATTATTTCACATACAGGATAGTCCAAGCTAACAGCATTTTGAGTGTCACTTACCATGTATGGATGAGCGCTTGCTGGGATTTGTTGCTAGAAATGCCTCTCAACCATTACCCAGCCACAAGGAGCTTTACAGCAGAGCAGACACTTTATGGAGTGGCATAGCTAACTCACCCTGTAGACTTTCTAGTAGCAATAGATTTTTTTTTTTCTTCGCCTGAGATGCCTATGAGCTTATTTACAGAGTCAATTAACAAAAGATAACCTCCCATTGTGCAATCATCAATAAATCAATTCTGTTAATACTATCTTGGAATGTCCTCCACTATTTACTTTAATATTGTTGACTCTCGGCACTTAAGAAAGCCAGCACCTTCAAGTTTCGCTTGATTATGGGTAAATGGATTTTGTAGTAGTCATTAATAAATATAAATTGTTTTGGAAAATATTTAAGTTTGTCGAAATCAACCACTTGCTGAGCATTAAAAACTACCCCTTATTGACTGTGTTTGACAATTACTTCAAGAGAGACAGTCCCACACTGTAAGATTATACGACTGCACCTATATATTTTGTTGGCTTACTATTACAGCTCCGTCCAGCTGTGAAGTGTGATTATTGACATAAATGTATAAGTTAAGTCTTAATTAAACCATCCAGCTCAGTAAAGTGCTTTTCTGTTGTTTGGCAGACTCCTATCCCAAAGAGTTTATCTATCCATAGGTGATGTGTTGCTGCGTTTACTCACAGTGAGTAGCACTTTACGCCATAAGCAGTCCCACTGATTTCAGCTCTACAAGCATGTATGATGCCACATCCATTAATGTTCATCAGCACAGAAGGGTCTGTTAGTCACGCTGAATTGTGCCTGCTTCCACAGCAGAATGATTTATGTCTATGGGACTGCTCAGCATGAGCAAGGACAGTGGAATGTTTCCCTAAATAGACAATATATAGGCATAGGAATGGGGCAGGGTCATGTTAAGGAAATCCGATGCCCTCAGCTCATTCTGTAAGGACTTCCACCCAAAACTTCAACAAGAATATGCTTTTTTCATGATATTGCTCCAAGACAGCCTTAAGAACTTGTATTTCTTCAAGGACGAAAATAAAATCAGGAAAGTTGTTTAAAAAACCCAAGTGAACATAGCTAGTGTAATTCTGATGCCATAGTACCTTTGAGGTAAGAAATCAATTATTTCACTTATTCTCCTATTGCTTCAGAAGTCGGTAGCCTTGGCAGTAAATTGAATATTATGCTGCTGCAGACAGCATCTTCCTTGTCAGGCATCTAGTTCCATTCTTCTCTTGATGATGATTGGTGACTTTAAAACTCACATGACTTGTAGATAATAAATGAAAACTGTCATTGTTCTGGGGCTGCTGGGATTCATTTTTTTTCCCCTTTCCTCTATTCTGACCTCATTGTGATGTATTGTCTACTTCAGGGTGTTTGGAAAAGTAAGGGAAATACTGGGCAAGGACTTTTAAAGAAAAAACAGACCTCTAATTAGATCCCTCCAACAGACCCTGCAATGACCCTGTTTAGACAGACATTAATGGATGAGCCTAACTTCCATGACTGTAGTGCTATCCTGGTCAAAACAGCCCAGGCAGAAGTTTTATGCCCGTGCCCAGGCTGCTGCCAATCTCTTCTTCATCTTCACCATGGGCTGCATGTCCCTGAAGTCCCCACTGTATTGATGCTGGCAGTTGTGTGAATGCACACCCAGCAGGGTCAGCTCACTGAACAACCTGAACCAACCTTATTGAGGGCTAGAAGAGACAGTAGCTCTCAGACAGGTTGCTCTGGCCAGATATGTGGTATAAATGCAAATTAGATTGCAAGAAAATCTAACTAAGGCCAGAACTGTCTTTTATCAGCAGCCTATGGAGGATTGGCTACGCACTGACCACGTAACCACTCTTGTAACTATCTGCACATCTCTGCAACTCAAACATTTGACATTTATCCATTCCTTTTTCAATCAGGAAAAAAAATTTGCTGAAGTAGCTTTGTTCAGAGAATACCTTTGGCTCAAACTCCACACTAGACAGTCCCTGAACTTCAGGATACTTCAGTTCTTGTAACTCAGTATAACTTCAAAACCCAAACTATGTTTCACTGTTCATATGCTTTTTGAGTTGCTCATCTGGGATATAAATCAGAATGAACTTTCTGGAAGAAAGAAAATATTTTCTGTTTTTAGAGGCCTGTAGTGGAGCTGGAACTGAATCAGATAAATATGGGAAGGTATGAGCAGAACATGATAGAGAACTGGGAACTTGCTGACAGAGCATTTTCTTTGAAAAAGGGGTCTGTGAAAGAAAGGAGTTACAGAGCTGGATGAAATGTACAACGTGAAGAACAACAAATGCAACAGTTTAGCCATCCTGCAGTTCAGCCATCATCACATGTAGGTGAAAAATGCCATCACACCATGCAACATCTTTGGTTAACCTCTTAAATGGAGGAAATCACGGGCAATGAATATGGTCTTTATCTCTGCTTTTATGGCTGCATATTGACAAGATACTGTGAGGACATACTGGCTAATTTGCTAGACAAAATTCTCTAGACAAAAAGTCTAGAAAAATAAGTTAGAGAAGGGAAAAAGATGATGGATATCTTTCACCACAAGTTAAAATGGGTTGGATATGTATTGCTCTCTTAGTTCCATAGTGGTTACATTTGAGTCCCTGTATTAATTCATTATAAAACAAAAATACCAAAAGAAATTAAAGGAAGAATTCTGTACAAAAATAACAAAATATGATGCAGATTAAATGTTTCTTTTAAATCTGGGAACAGAAATGATGGAGTAAGCTATATAAAAGGGCATGTAAAATGTATGTAAATGGCCAACAGGCTCTAGCATCAGGGAACCCCAAAGCAACGTCCACTGATGACGATGATAGCTGCTAATTTTCCTCGATGGGTAAAACAATCCCCAGGTTTTTGAAAGTCTAAGGTAGCCTTGCCTGCACACGAGGATACCACTGCAGCAGTAACATCTCCATTACACCACCATGTCCAGTTATACCACTAGCAAGTGCTCCTGGCCATGTATCTCCTCTGCTGCAGGCCGTATGGTACCAAGCACTCAGTTGGCTCTCCACAAATAAATAACAAGACAGCACACATCCCTGCACTATGGATTCATGCTCCTGCCTTCTGAGGTCATCCAAAAATAAGTATACAAAAGCAGGGAAGTAATAATCATGGAAATTACTCTTGTGCTTTCATATATATATATACACACACATATATATGTATATAACAAAATCATGCCCTAACCACTCACCTTGTCAGCATACAGGCATTTAAAATATCTCCCATCTGCAATGCACAGAACACATGGCTGAATAACCCACTCTCCCACTGAACTAGATGGAGAACTGAACGATACATTATAAATAAATGTAGTCATGGAAGCTATCAGTTCTTAATCTCTTCCTATTATATCGAGATCTTTACACAGTATTTCAGAAGATGATGAGATGCATGAGACAACCCCTTGCCCCTTTTACTCACTCACCCAAGTGATCCCCATCCACTTGGGTACAAAATAAGTAATGCAAGGCAAATCTGTATTTAAATAATTGTGGCATAATAGAGGGAGTAAAGGCTAAGAAGGAGCTGTTCTGGTCCATTGGGTAAATATTATGATCTTTATAGTGGAAAATAAATGCCCAGCTATCTATGAAACCAATAGAGCTGTTCCAGACTATCAAATTATAATTTGTGTTTTTAAAAAACAATTTTAAACGGAGTTGCTCTGATCTATAGAGCACATTACATAGCTTGGAAAGACCCTGAATACATATTTATCTGGAAAATGTAAACAGCTCCCTATAAATAACAAGTGTCCTGGGGGGGTGGGAGGGGAGCCCTGATTAAATATGTCGTTGCTTTGCACATAAAAGCGGATGGATGCAGAACACCACTTCCCACAGGAATTTACATCTGAGCCTTGTCCCTTGTCTCACAAGCTCAGATGTGTCAAGTTAGGTCAGTCTTAGATGAGAGTCCTCCAAGGAAGACCTAGTTACTGCAAGGAATGGTGCTGACAATTCTAGTTTATGCACTGTCCTCTGAGTCAGCACTGAATTAATTTTCTAGCTTGGTGCTGAGGTGTGCTGAGTGGTTGGCTTTCAATGAGATCTAAAAGAAAGCCAACCCTCTACAACTGCGGCTCATTAAAGTTTCCACGGCATGCTTTGCAAGACTGGGGTGCTAAGCCAACGTTCTGAAGAAGATCCAACAGAAATAATTAAATTGTCTCTCAGTTCTCCCTGCAGTTTCAATCGGATGTGTGGTATGCTTCTTTGGTTTCTACCCTGGTGTGTAGTGTCACTAGACACCATTAGACAGCTGTTGTGCTTGAACCTGGGGATAGCTCTGTATCAGTGGTGGGTGACGCTAATTCAACAGAACACTTATCCAACTCACGAGGCTTCTGGTGGCTTAATTAGGGTGCTGGTTGAAAGACTCTCGAGAAAGAGTAGGGTACCATTATTTTTCCTGTTTAGTCATGTGTTTACATGTTTATCAAATAAACCATGGGATTATACCAATAAAAAAGCAGGAACACAGCATGGATTCATGGCTGCAGCACCACTTGCCCACATCTCTAGGCAAAGACAGATTTGACCAAGTCCTGCCTCTCAGTCTTTCAAGATAATAACACACATTTCAAGGAGTATTTTTCTTTGTTTCCACAGTGCTGTAACTTCAGGTCAAAATGTCATAAGAGCTTGATATTCTTGTCTTTTCTCGGGTTTTGTCATACCGTTATTTAAACATAGGTTTTTGGATTTAATTTGACAATCTTTATGTAGTGGCTGGCATGGTAATTGAGTCTACTTGTCTCTTTCAGGACACCAGAAGATCTAACTAAGTCAGAATGTCTCAGTTACAGTCCAGATTTCTATTTATTACCTACCTCACCGAGAAAGACAAGGTGAGTTATCATTCACTACAGAAAACCTGAAAGGCATTTATATGCTTGAAGAACTGTATAACCACCCTGTACAGAAGCACAGGGCTTAAGTAAATGTGTTAGAGCCCAGACAAATCCCCTTGAAACAACACTATTGAGCCCAAATTGTCTATGCAACCGAGGGTAAAAATCTAGAAAGCTTACCTCCCACCCAGGACCAAAACAAACCCCTTCAGAGATTACTGATACAATGGCTTATGACAGATTGCTCCTCAGCCTCACAACTTGCATTCTGCACGATAAATTCAACATGAAGTGACAGTCACAGCAAGTGTTCAAGGCTGTAACTAAAATAAAATAAAAAAAAAAACCACCTAATTTTTACTCAAGTTAGAACTCCAATGAACAAGAAAATGTGAACATATACCTGCATATATATCAAAGCTGCAATCCTTGTAAATGCCATCACCATTACTTATGGCTGGGATGATGCTAATATTTGAAAATCTTTCAATAGGAAGCCAATTTAAAACCTGCAAATTGTAATCACAAAGACAATATTTCAAGGCTCTTCTTAGGAAAGGATGTTAGTGGACCAAGGAAGAAGAAATCTGCCTGTTTCACTTATCTCTGTAGCAGATTGGATGAGGCCGTCCTACTCATCAATTTGAGTGGGAAGTGCCCTCAAATTCTTCTTCATCCTGGGCTACTGCTTGTCTTTTTAAATTAGACACATTTTGTGAGCAAAAATACACACAGAGTTTGTAATCATGGGTAAAAATTAGTGTCACCACTTTCAGCTTTAATCCAACTGTGTCCCCTGTGTAGCCTTTAGCTATTAGTAGAATATACAGAAGAGAATATACAGAATATACTTGTGCTCAGGTTAATACTGAAAATCTGAAGGGAAAAAAAAAAAAGATTTACCTACAGTAATTCTCTTTGAAAAGCATTTTATTATGCCTGCATGATGGACTTATATTTTTTCCTGTTGTAATGTATTAAAAAAAAAAAGAAGCAAGTATCAGTGAAGATTTTTTTTTTTCCTTTTACTTTCACTGTGCCATTTGGCTGAAACAGCCTTGTAGAAATATCTGTGAATTATAAGTGTTAGTTAATTTTTGTTTTTCACGTCAAAAAAATTTTAGGTAGATAATCTTAAGCTATGAAGAGTTTTTTTAGGCTATTAAAAAATGTTGACATTTACTGGCCAAGAGCCTGGCATGTAGTTGCAAAGGTCATCAATGAGTAAACAGACATTAATGGTTAGCTGGATAACTGGTACATAAACAGGTCATATTAATAATTAACACAGAGGAAAACTGGCAGTTTACAGCAAGCTTAAGAAAATGGCTAATAAAAATAACTTTGGAAAGGGCAAGGACCAATATTTTAAAAGTATCTAAAAAATTAAACCTAGAGAAGCCTAATTTTAAGGCATTCATTTCTCATTCTTCTCTCTCAACTTATGAACATTTTTTTTTTTAATTCATGGAGAGTAAAGTTATTTGAATCACTGAGAAAAGTATTGCACAGCTGTTCATTATGCAGTTGATTCTCAGATTGATGCTGTCTTGTTATAAAACATTTAAAGAATTAATTTCATTCGCAAATATATCTGGCTTAAAAGAAGAAAAAAAAAAGACAGCCCCTCCCCTTGTTCATTACTAGAAAGACATTAAAATGTATGAATATTTGGATTTAACATTCCATCAATGGTCACTAGGGCTGCCTATTGATTCTAAGCAAGATATACTTTAAATTGCTTGGTAATTTAAAAGTTTTACCAACACCTTTTTCTAAGATATAAAGTCTCAGCATTTTTCTCCCACATTCTAAAAAGTGAGATTTTTTATTTTCTCAATTCTTTTTGGCTTGTCAGCTCAGCAGCAGCTTTTCTGTGCAGCCCTAGCTGTTTATTCCAGGCCAATACCAAAATTACCAAGAAGTCAGGCCTCACTCTTAGGTCCACAATTAGTCCTAGTTGACTTGACTGTAAATAGGTCCCTGGTCATTCAGCCTAGGAAATAAAGGCAGCCAGATCTGAGACTAATTGCATCACTCCTGGCATGTGTTCATAATGCAAACTTCAATGGACACAAATCAGCTGGCATTTTACCTTTAGTTAGTATTTTAACTAAAAATGGAACAAAGCATATAGAACTGCACATTAGAAGGGAGTGGAATTTCCATTACTGCAGCAGCAATCACCACAGTACTCACATTATGAGAAAATGTAGACAAATATTTCTGTGGGTAAATTTTACACTTTTCTACTGCTTTAAAGAAAAATGCTGCTTTTGAATGAGAAGTAAAATAGTGCTATGTGAACATTGCATAAAATTATAGAAACACCTAAGATCTTCTAGCAGGTACAGCCTGAGAGCAGAGCAATAGACATGAGAGGACATATTAGGGAACATAAAGAAAAATAGATAGACTATTTCATGGTGCAACAGCATCAGGGCTTCTGATGATGGACTTGGGAGAACCATGACTCTTCTGTGGACATGCAGATCTAACACAGAATTTATGCTACACTGGCAGGAGAAAAGCCTTTCTCCCTAAATTTTACCAAACTGTAATTTATTAAAGTTTTCTTAATGACATGCAGAAGTCACCCTCTCTGCATGTCAGCATATGGATTTTACAAATGCAGAAGAATTTCTGTGTGTAGAGTTTCTAGGCAGTCTCAGGCTTACAGTGCAATTCAGCCTAATAACTTGACTAAAAAACTGATAATGAGCAACATTTCTATCATCTCATGGACATGTGACCATTTTATTTTGTGATTCCTGTTCCCTGTTTGTCAAATGAGTTCTACTTCATGAGACTGAAATCTAGTTAATAATAGTAACATATTCATTAATACCTGGTTTATCCACCACTGTAAAAATATTCCTTTAATAAAATAAGAGGAGACAATCTGTAGATACATCCTTACCCTCAATGTTTTTAAGATGCAGACAGCTATGTATCACCTATTCCTCAGCTTTTGGCATCCTATTTGGTATGACCAGAGGCTCAATGCCAGCTAAAGCACTTTGCTCCCTCCCTTCCCTCATCCCATGAACTCTAGTTCTGTCCAAAGACACATGCAAAGCTGGTACTAAAGCCTCTGTTTGATCGAGATTTGAAAATACATATTCACACAGTAGAAATCTCTGTGAAGGATGAAGAGCCCTCCATCTGGAGTGGGTGTTTGATTTGTTAACTGCTTGTTTCTGTGGCTCAGAAGATTCATGGTCACAAAAGGTCAATAGTTATTGGTACGGATTGCAATGGAATTCTGCTTCATGTTTTTACAAATAGGCCATCTTCCACTTGTTCAAATTCCTTATTCAATACAGCTAAGATTCTCAAGACATTTAATGGCTATACTTTAATATACAACTTATTCTTATTCTTGGGCAGCTGTATTTCTTCACCATCTTCCTTCTTAACATGTAACTTTTTCTCATAAATTTATGTTTAAAGAAAAATCTATCTTTAATTAACTGTGCCATTCTTTAATCCTTTTAATGCCACTAAATTATATACCAAAGATCTTTACAGTCTGAGTTAAAAGGGCATTTTGGCAAAAGAATATCACAGCTGTGTTGCCTGAAACATCTTAGAAGGTAGTGTCCAGAGGGAACAGGAGAGCTCAGTAAAATACTGACAGATGTAAATAACAGTGTCACATTTTGGGATGAAAACCAGTTCATGGTTGAGCTCATTAAGACCAATTTCTGTGTCTCTGTGAGGCTGCACGGAAATGGGGAGGTCTGCACCCCAGGCAGCAGATACCACATCAGCACAGAAAGAAGACTCACTTTGCACCACTAATCCAGTTAATCCTGGTTATTTCAGGGTTCCTTCTGCAGCAATGCAGAGAGTGATGTGGCTGGGAGGAAGGGATGAGCCTGAAAGAGATAGCGAGTGAGGGCAGAGGAAACAGATCCCCCCGGTCCTCCTGTTTTTCCAGAGGAGAGCTGCCGAGCCAGGGTGACTCCAGCCATCAGGCCAGAACAGCTAACATGAAGAGACACTTTCATTCTCTGAAAATTTTACTGCTCATCAGAAATAACAAAGCTGCGCAGGGCGGACACGATTTCCCCCCCTAGGCCCCCGCTTGCCAGTCCTTCCCCTGCTAAACCCACCAAGGAGACCCAGACTAGACACTCTCCAAATGATGGGCTGAAGAAGCACATGCATGGGTTCAGCTCCAGCACCCAAGCTCCAGCCTGCTGTCCCTGTCAGCAGGGCAGGAACCTGCAGCATGGACTTGAAATGTCTGGAGAAAAAATGTGTTCAGAATTTCAGGGAAGAAAAATAAAAAAATAAAAAAATAAAACACCACCAGGAAAATAAACTGAGGTATAAAAATGTGAAAGCCATTAAAAAACACTGTTTAAACTTAAAAATAAATGCAATGGCATACTCACATTCTTTAAAAGCTTTGCTCCGCTCAGAATGGCTTTGTTATTAGTGATTCTTAATGCATGAGATAGTGGTTTGGAATAAATCTTTAAGTAATTCAAAACAAGGACTCTTCAGTAAATAGTTGAAATTAAAGGGGGAGTTAGAGTCATCTGGTTTCCATTAGGATGATAAAATAGTTCACTTGAAACCTTTTACAAGATGCTTTGTTACTGGGAGGTGTCTGTGCATCTCACTCCATCACTAGCCATTTGACACAACATAAAAGGCTTCAAAAGCCATGCTAGGCCTCTTAATCAAAAACTAATTGTAATAGATATTGGGGAGTGTTAACACTGTGACCGCGAGGTTGTATCTCCAGTATATAAGCAGGAGTGAACATTAAACACAACCCTGAGTTGATAGGGCTTATCAGAATTTCAGAGTTAAGTGCTAAGTACTGCAGCCCGGGATCTGCGTGCTGTTGCTTTGTACCACTTTTGGAGTTAATTGCACTGTAGGACTTCATCTTCCTAACAAAATTTATAGCATCGTCAGAGAAACTGGAAGCCCGCTGAAGAAACTGCTGCAGTTTACAGGAGTTCAATGAAACCACAGGGAAAAAAAAACCCTGTGGTTTCTAGTTCAGCATCTAAGATATTTGCTAAGTAAGAAGGGTTCCTCCTTTCGCCTGTCCCCAGATTACCCCACAATAAAAATGAGCCGTGTCCCCCCCTTGCAGCTTTACTTGCTGCTACTGCAAGAGGTAAAAGAATTACAGCATCAGCTCCCCAAAACAATGCCACCCCTAAAATTGCCACTGAATTGCCACGTATGATTGCTTTACATTCTCCTATGCCTTATTATGATCGTTGGCATGAATATTCACCGTGCTCAGGGAAACAGCTTTATTGATTTTACTGATACAGGGTGGGATCAGAGTTACTGATTTTAACTTAATTCATGCATTTTTCCAGATAACAGATGACCTTAATATTTACACACTATTGCAACATAATAAACCCAGGCCAGTTCTTCTGTTAGATGAACTGTTGAAAATAAGAGTTCAACATTTTTGAGCAAGGAGCTGAGAACCAGACTGTGGTACAGTGAGGACATCAGAGATATGGCAATTACTCCAGCTGAGAATGTAGCCCACAGTGTAAAATGCCTTGTTCAGCACAGTAAAGTGCATTACAAAAGACGTCTGCTGTTATTTCTCATGAGTTCATTATAACCTGTACGCTACCAAAATCTCTAGACAGCTGTGTTCCTTTTCACTCCAATTTCAAACAATATAATTAAAAAAGCATTTGATAAAATGTAGACACTTCTACCATTTACACTGGAATGCTGGCACCATCCAAAATCAGCTAGTCTGTAAATACCAGATTAGGATCTGTGTAGCCAAGGTTTTTATTCTAGGAAAGCATATTCAAAAGAAAGTCTCAACCTTTCTTGGTGGAGAATGAGCTTCATTTGTAAAACCCATAATTATCTCAAATGTTCTGAGAAGCTGGGAGAGCTGCAAATGTTAAAACAAAACATGAGGAAACAGTTTTGGACATTTAAGTGGAGGCAAATAAGGATGATGTACTTTTCCCCTATTAGTTTACTATATAAATGAGAAGACATTACAGAGTGAAATTTAATTAAAGTAATTGACCAAATTGCATTTTGTAGTAGTTATTGTCGTTAGCAGCCCTGACTCCTCTGTCAAAAGGATTTGCTGAAGATTATTTCTAAGGGGTATTTATTATGAATATTAATCTCTCTAGTAAGTACCATCAACATATTAAAATTCATTTGAAGCCCTTTTATGGAAGACTGCAAACAGAAATGACTGGTGAAAAACAAGGCATCTAATCATGTTAGCTCGGTTCACACATGGTTAAACCAGAAGTAGAACAGGGAGAGGAAATGTAATAAAGGTATATTGGTATATATCATGATGAAAATGTGCTTAAAGGGTACCCGATTTGCACAGAAATTCAGGCTGCACTACCAGGAACACTGATGACTCTGCTGTTTAAGGCAGGTTTTTATACAGCCTTGCGCTGTCTCCCTGGGAAAGTCTGATTCTTCAGCCCGCGTGTTAATTCCGGTTTGATCTTTTTAGTGACTGCTTGCAGGAAGCATATAATTAAGGAAGGTCACAATTCCTAGGGAGAACTTGGTTCACAGGTGCTACCCACGCTACTTATACTGACAACAGAGAACTCGGGTTCAGCAGTCGATGCCCCAAATCGCACCTGTCAGGCCCCTCTCTTCAGCAGGGGGAAGGACACTTTTTAATTACAGTGCATTCATAAAGGCCTGGACAGTGCTGCAACACTGCCTCTTCCAGCAGCTTACATGATGCAGTTTCTTCTCTCCAATGTTGCCTGAAACATTTCTCTTTGTTGAGAAAAATTTTTAAATGGAGGTGAGATGAGAAGGTAGGGACTGGCAATGAAAGAAAAGCATAAAGAGAGAAAAACTAGGAATTCTTGACCCATGCTTCAAGTTCCATGCTCTTGAGACAGGGTTTGAAGACTGATGGCTGCACACTGTGGGGAGTAAAGGCATTTATGAGATTGCCAGGGCTGCAAGTTGCAGGTTGGATCAGTCTCAGTCCTCCTCAACCTCACCTCATCCTTCATCTTCTCCACCTCTTTGCTTTGAATGTTTTTCCCCCTCTTTCAACAACCCCATCTGCAACTTTCCTACCACCTGCATTTAAAATAAACACCTAACAGCAAAGAAGCCCAAAGTATACACAAGTTGGGCATCCCAAGCTATGCTGCAGTTCCAGACATCAAATTCCCTTGTCCTTTTAATAAAGGCTCAGATCCCTATCGTCTTAGCGCTCTGCCTCCGTTTTGCCAGGAGGCATTCCTTTCCCTTCCTTATGAAACAGGCTGAACATTTTCCCCGTGTAAACATCGTTCCACATGGGTTCACGCTGAAGAACATCAGAGCACCATTGCTCAGAAACCGTTCTGGCTCCATGTAACCAAATGTACCACAGAGGAACCAGCGTGAGGTCAGGAATTTCCTCTGAGCTGGGGCTGAGAGGAGCCACTTCATCTCATTGCCACAGTTCCTGCAACAGCTTTTTTATAGGGTTTATCCACCTATTAGCACCAGTCAGGGTGACTGTGGCTGCACAATCCCTCTTGACAGACCAGGGCCATGGTAGCCACTGAACTACTGATGTAGAAGTAAAACCCCCAAACTAATTCTATTCCTGAGCAGAATGAAAAAGAGAAACCATTTCTATCGCTGAATATGGCAAAAATCCTTAAGGGAGTCCACTGATTACACTACTGAGATTTGTATGAACTAACTAGGGTAAATAATTAGTCTATATTTTAATTAATATATCAGTGCCTGCTAGCACAATATAGTTAAATTTGTGCCACTATTAGAGCTGAATGAAAGAAAATTGTCCTATTTGTGGTGAAATTATAATCATGACCTTTCCAAGAAAATGAGAAGTCAAGAAAAACCCTGCAACTCTTTTTTGTGCTGAAAGAAGTCAAGAGGTGCCTTTAGTTCACCAAGTGCCCATGTGCCTCTTCTCTAGGTAGCAAACCTGAATATGGCAAAAGCGTCTCTGGTGAACAGGGAAATGAGACACACACACACATATATATATGTGACACAGATCACAAAATGAGGGCTAAAAATACAGCTCAATTATTCAAAGTATATAATTTTTTTTTTCAAGCTTGACCTTGTTATTACATTGAAGCACCCGTGTCACTCGAAAAGGGCCTTCTTGCACAAACAAGAAAAAAATTACCTGCTCATCGCAACACAGGTTCTTCCCCAAAAGCCTTGCTCCCTGGATAACATTTCTGGTTTTGGGGAACAAACAACTCCCTCCCCACGAAGCGTTAGCAGTGGTTTTACAGGACCAAAAATGATCATGCTATGGGTTGGTTTTTTTCCCGCCTCCACTATGATCAGACTTTGCCCCAGGAGGCAATTCATCACCATCTTGCCATTAGGAGCAAGGAATGGAGGGGTAATGACTTCTCTGTACAAAAGAGGTGGTCTTTGCAAAAGCAAAGCTATGCCAGCCTGAGCCCTGTGTGCATGGTGAGGCCAGGATCCATAACTCTTATCTGAAAGCAAAGTCTGCTGGAACTCCATTACCTAGGGGATCAGCAGGAGCCAAGGGTAAGGGATGTGGAGGGAGGACTTGCCAGCAGAAAGATGTGATGGTAACCCCTCTGCAGCCACTGCTCTGATGGCACCTGAGCACCATGGGGTCCCACACCAGTGCTCCAAAGACATCATGAAGATGCACCAATGGGTGAGCCTGAGCCAGGGAACTGCCTTCCAGTAGGAAAGAGCCCAACTCTGCAAAGGAATGCTTGCAGCACTGGCTTTGCAGGAGAGGCTTTCTGAGCCTACACTTCCCAAGGTGGCAGCTGATCTCCACTCTGTGGCAGCCAGCATGAAACATGAGGGCTTGATTTTCAGAAGGTGGGAGGCTTAGCACTTTCTGAAAATAAGACCCGTTTAAGTTGTCACGACAGCAGTCACCTTGAAAGATTTAGGCCACACTGTCTGGTTAGCTGGTCGTTCCCCTAGCAGTCACATTTATCAACCCCTCGCAACAGTTCCCTCCCCTTCAAAAAGCAGTTTATTTTTTGATTTTCCCGTGAAAGTTAAGGTGTCACATTGGTTAATATTACTGTTTCTCCAAACTTCTCCCACTTTTGGCCCACACAAGGCAGACGATAACCTCTTCCCTTCTGCCCCAGCATCACTTATCAAAAACACAGCGTGAAGGAGGCACCACACACTTCAGCTTTAACATTAATCTTCCCACTGGCTTCTCATTACTTTGCCAATAAGATGATCTTCCTCACACCACATTTCGATATATTTGACATCTGTCATAAAACTCAGGTCACACATATCCGTCTTCTGGTAAAATGAGTCATCCTACAGAGACCCATACTATACTGTTCGGGTCTTGCCAGAAATAATTATTGATATATTGTCAACACATCCAGCCTACTGTATTAATAGGAGTCATAAATTACCAGCCTTTTTTCTTCCCGCTCCCTACCAAGGAAATGAGGGGACATACAGCAGGAAAGCAGGTACATGGCATATGGGTGATGGATCCAGGCACAGCCATTCTCTGCCTTCTAGAAGCTTTGCACGTATTTAAGAGAGCAGCTTGTTTCAAAAGTCATTGAAAATTAGTAGTGACCTTCTCTTTGTTTTGGTACCATAGAGTTTATAATCTCTCACCAAAACAACCAGCTACTAGCTGCCGAAAACATGTAGCTGAGAAATAGTAGCTGTTAAGGAAAGAGGTATTACAGGCACAGATGCCGGACTATCCTCAGCACAATGCCACTGACTGCACTGAAGAAAGAAGTTTAACCTGTTCTTGGTACTTGCTGCACAAGACAGATGCAACTTCTCTAATTCATCATGTACATGCAACGCTCCCCAGTTAGCTTCATTAATAACTTCAGCATACCCTAGGTTATTTTCCTGCTTCTTTGCTTTTAAAGTGTAAACCTCTAGAGCTAAAGGTGAAGGAACAGAGGTTACAGCCCTAGCTAGAGGAGATGAATAGCCTTTCCCACAAGTATGCTCCTGCAGAACAGTTGCTGGGTTAAACCATGCCATAGTTACTTCCCCCAGTTGCTAAGTGGGTTCAGTTACCACCTACTTGCAACTTAGGCTATCACAAGATTCCCCTTGCTCCATGTTTAGGTTTCAGAGGCACAGGGCTGAAGTGGTTAAAGCATCTTCTTGCAGACCCACAGAGAGGAGCACAAACTTTGCTTTAGAGCCATGACTGAGCTATAAGTGGTACCTAGGAAGTCAGCGATAGACATCACATGATGTTCTGCTCCATCGACTACAGAAAAAGGTCATTAGGCTCGTGTGATTAAGGTATGCCATTCTACAGCCAGGCAGGCTTTGACCTTGACCTTTAGCAGGTGAATACCATGGTTTGCAGCACTCTACTTTTGCTCTCTGGCATAGAGACTATGATTTCTTTGTTAGAGATCAGGGAGAATGGGGGCCACTTTGGGGAGGACATTCATTTTCCACTAGCAAGCCTCTGAAGGCTGCTATGCTAGAGAACATGAAATACCCCCTGCTAGGTGGCTTTGGAATAGGGTTTCACTGAGGATAGAGACAGGGGAGGGCAAACCCACCACATGTCACCTGCACATATCAGATATGTTGTGGAAGAATATTCCTTCTTGCACAAATCCCAATCCCCAGCCTCGGTGCCAAAACCTCAAATCTTTCTGTGCAACCTTCATTTGCTTTTGTATGACCCCAACCAGGATGAGACCGAGAACGAGGTACCCAGGCAAAGGGGGTCTGCACATCACCATAGGATTCCGCAAGCCCAGCAGCAGCAAAAACATCACCTTAGTATTTTATGTTTTTAGCCCTTCTGTATGTACAAGAGCATTGAGAGCACCTCAAACTAATTAATAAGCTGCTCTGTATCTTTGTGCATTATGTTTCTTTTCCCCCTTTGATTCACACACAAATTATTTTTAGAAAAAGGAAAAAATATTTCTTTTTAGGAAAAAAAAACCCCACACTGAACTGAGGTCTGGCACTGCTCATCTGCTATGTTCATTGCCTCAGCAGTGTAATAAGTTTGTAGGGAGGTGGAGAAGGGAGAAAACAGAGAGATTGCCTTCATTGCTGTCATATCCCTCACCCCAAAACCTCCCAGGTTCTCAACAAGCACCTTCACCTTCCCCACTCTCCAAAAAAAATAAAATAAAGCCTTGGTGCTGACAGTCACAAAATCCTGGTACGTATCTCTGACCTGTACTCTGTCCACACTCCATTTTTGTAAGGGAAAATGTTGTTCCAAGTGAGCTTGGTTTTATGTGGGGTACCTGCGTGTGGCATATGCCTGCGTTAGTGACTCGGTGGCACTTCTGGCTTTACACTGTAGGCACCGTGCGATGGCACAGGCACACCACATACTCGGTTCAGCTCTTGAGCTCTTGGGCAATTCTGGGCCAAGAAAAGTGACCCGAAGAGATCGTTTTAAATCCTGCTAATTACAGTATCCCTGAATTTGCTCTAGTTTTTTTCCAGGTTGAATTTAGCGAAGATAGGAGTGCAGAAAGCCACTCATGCTTTTCTGCTTGGGCACTGAGCTCTGACACACCAGAGGATGTCGTCTTTCATTATTAACTTTGGCAGCATTTAAATTAAGTAATATCTTGACAGGGGAGAGGAAGGGAATGAAAGGCCCTGGGAATATTTTTTTTCCTCCTGTTTAATTGTACTGCATTTGATGTGTTCCAAAAAACACTAGAAGAGCTGCTCTTCAGAGACCAAAAAAAAAGTTTATAAACCCCCACCAGTTGAGGTAGTTTGGCAGCACATAGAAGGATAGAGAATTATCATCTGTCCAGGGAAATCCACCCCCTGCTTCTCCCAACCCTCTTTCAGCTGGTGCATGCAAGATGTTCCTGCTCACTTCATCCTCAAACATTTAAACACTTTGAGGACCACACACCTACAGCGTGTTATTTGCAGGGCTTTCTAAGCCAAAATCCAGTGTGCATGTGTGTGTATCTGTGGGTGGGAATGGCTGGATAATATTACCATGATAGCTGATGATAATATTTCTACTGATTGTTAAGCTTCCTAAGTCTCCACTTCGTGAATGCTTCAGTGTGTTGGTTTCTGAAAAGCACAGCCTTCCTTGCCTAGGGAAAGGTAGGAGTCAATAACGTGTTTGTGCGAGATTATCTAGGAGCCTCTGATTTACTCCAGAGAAAAAAGGTCTCCCTTACACAAATGCACCTTTCTAAACACTTCAGGGGTCGCATGGTTCACTGCAGGATTGTGTCAGTACAGCCATAAAATAAGGCAGCAGTTCAAGCTGTCTTGGACAAGCAGTGTAGCAGGTACTGCAGAAACACAGATGTGGTGTAGTCTGAGCTGTCTAAAAGCGGCTGTTTGCTTGTGAGCACTCTGCTTTTAGTCCAACGAGACCTTAGGAAAATGTGTGAGGGACAGAGTGTATTTCTTCAGTGTTTCAGGAAAAAAGTGTGGGAGGAGAGACAATTTTGATGAGTCAAATTCCTAATTCCCATCAGACCTGTAAAGTCAGTGGGAGTTACTTCGCTTTCATCTTAATATGCAAAGATGGGTGAAGCTAGAACAAAGGTGGGAACAAATAAATGAGTTTTTATAAAGTGATTTTAAGGAAG
Source organism: Chloroceryle aenea (assembly GCA_013399075.1). Taxonomy (NCBI): domain Eukaryota; kingdom Metazoa; phylum Chordata; class Aves; order Coraciiformes; family Cerylidae; genus Chloroceryle; species Chloroceryle aenea. Next base: position 73,412 of record VWZY01003615.1, on the reverse strand, counting down.
ACCAAAAGAAACAGCAGTGTTCTCAGAGTAAGGAAAAAAAGTAAAAGGCAATTATGCTGCATAACATACTGTTTACCTCAGAATGCTTATTCAGGCCCTGGCTTCTGCAAAACCCTCTGCTCATCTCTTTTTCCATTTCCTCTGCCACGGTGACTCTTCTGGGCTATAGCATGCCTCAAACAAAGCACAATATCCTCTAGGACTTTGTTAAAATTACTGTTTGAGACTAATTTATGGCTCATGTCTTCTGACTTTATCATGCCTTTGCTTCATATTTTCCATCGGGTCCTTCTCTTCATCCACTGCACCAAGGCACAAAATTCTTGTTCTCATCCAAGACATCTACAAGTTAGACCCCTCCCCATACCTATTCCTGTCCCAAATCAATCAGACCTGACTGTCCACTTCTCCCTCAAGCAGCAGCAATCTCAAAACTTGCCCAACTCTGTAAATTAATAGCTTCATCCCTCAAAACACTCCATCTCACTCTTCCTCATAGAAAATCTCCACCTTGGACTTCTCGCTTGTGACCTGCTCTTTACACTTACAAAACTGTACACTCAATGGCATTTGCTAAAGCATTCTTCTAATCCTGCCAGTTTTCCATGGTTTTCTTATGCAATGCCTTCTGCTTTCTTACCCCTTTAGGTCTGCTCCAAAATCCTGTAAATTACAGGGTAGAGGGAGTAATATTGATTTCTGAGGCCTTATGGATCAAGTACTTATCCCACCACTTCTTTAGGGCAGGGATTCATCTACTACCATTCCTAAGTTACCTTAAATTTAGTCCCCAAACCTCAGTGGTTTACACCTCAAGCTCTGCATGAGCAATCTGGGTAGTCCTGGGGCACATAAGAGGTAAGGATTTAAGAGGTAAGGATTTAAGAGGTAATTTAGAAATGTAAACTTATGATTAGAGTGCTTCAATTTGCCATAGAAAATTCCTATGGATTCACAATTCAAAATGAGTTGAAAAAAATCACAGTTGCAGATAGTTGGACATTCCCCGATACTAAAAGGCTCTGACTTTCATAAAACCATCTGAATTCTACTGTAAAATAAACAGTAGAAACTGTAACGTTCCCATCATCATGTTAGGCTCCCATACTCTTATCCTAAGAGCTCCCCTGGCTTGAAGGAGCACTTTTTCTTCTGGAGAGCACTGAAGAAATAGCTTACACAAGAAGTCAGTCTATGTACAAGAGAAAAAAAACAACCCAGCACTAAGGAAAAGCTAAGCAATAAACCATGCATTTCAAATCTCTAGTTTTGTTTATCTTTTGTGTGAACAAGTTCCCTGGTCTGGATTCCCTTCCCTTTTTTTTCTTTTTTTTTTTTTCTTTTTTTGAGTCCCATCCCCCATCACGGCAAGCCTCCTGCCCCAGCTGACAGTCTCATTGTCCCTGTGGCTGTCGTGGGAAGTCATGATAGATGGCTACATCCCGACCCTTTTAGGAGGTGCGTGTTCATATTATACCCAGAGACCTTTTTTGATCAATAGGCAATGCAAACCCTTTCACCCGTGTGCACACACAAATATAGTTATGTTTATAACAGACATATGTATAAATAAGTGGATGGAGAATTGTTAAGATGAACAAAACTACTCCGATAGTTTCAGCATTTTGGAACCCAGAGCAGCGGGATCTCACGAGTGAATGTGGTCATTTGCAGCATGTGCAATATCTTTTTAATATTTTAGTCAAAGGAAGAACAGACAGAGTATTTTCATTGTGGGGAGCACAGAGACTTGAAATAACTAGGTTTTGATACTAGCCATATTGCACTTCACTTTTCCTCAGCACAGAATGCCAGCTTGTTTCTTCAAATTAAGACAATATGCTTATAGTGATGAACCTTATTGGCCATCTATCTTCCTTTTGTAATCTGGCTCTCATCAAGCTGAAATGAAGCCATTTCTTCTGACTGTGGCTGATTAAACACAGAGTAAACCTAGATCTCTGAGGAGGCTCTAATGATTCTCCACAGGCCTAGTGTCAGCCCGGCACCTGCAGCATTCAGCTTCCCCATTTCCATCATAAAATGAAGCATCTGTTACAGAGAAGTGTTATCTTTTTATCATCGATGGTATCTTTCTGTTTGAATTCACCTACCCCATTTGGTATAAATTACAGCCATTTCATATGTAATGAATGGTCACACAGGATGCACTCTGGTTATTGGGGGTTAAAAGGGCACAAAATCCTTTTACTAAACCTTTATTTAACTTGGTGAAAGTTAAGACTACACGGCTTGTGTAAAACCTTCTTTCTTGCAACAGGAGGAAATACTTATCACAGCTTAATGCTGAAGCATTTTGATATTGCTTATCTAAATACTGGCCTCTGAGTTTTTTGGAAGCAATTTCTGGAGAAACATTATTAGTTGCAGGGAAAAGAAACAGAGAAACATGTTCGTGCCAAAGACATTTCTATCTCAGTAACTCGATTAACTACAAGCCTGAAATGTAAAAGTAGACAAGATTTGTTTGCTAGAAGAGTAGTTGCCAACTTAGAACCTGCTGTAAATCCCACAGAAGTCAATTGGCATATATTCAATTATTTCAACAGCATTTGTTTGGATCAGGCCAAAGATCAGCTAGCTGTTTACATTTTGTGTGGTCCACATGCTCCTCTATGTTTTACATTCTTCAGTTTTCCATCTGAGCTGAAATAGGCAACTTCATCTTAGAAACAACTTCTTTTCAGCTGATAGGGTTTTGGGACATAACTTTGCCAAGCATTTCATTGTCTCCCATCTACAATGGGGATAGTCTGGACAACTTCATAGCTCAAAGAATAAAAGAAAAACTTCCAAATATGTTAATTCAGAAGTAAAACTTTGCTCATGACTCCTTGAATTATTAGTATAACAGGTGGGAGCAAAACAGTTGTAAAACAGCTAAATAATTCCACCTATTGACATGTAGCTACAAGATATAGAGGTGGTGGCAACAACTGCACAACAGCCTTCCCAGTCACATGAATGTGATAGACTTTGTAAAATAACAAACACTTCAATAACACCTAGAGATTGCAAGTAAGTGGCTTTCTGTGTTCAATGCTGTAAATAGAGGTAAATTCTTCACTGAACTGAAGAACAGCTTCGAGATACTTTACCTTGCTCAGGTATTGGTATGAGACTATTTGAAGGACACCAAAGATGAGCACCACCTATTTCTTGGCAATTTCTTGGACTGTTGTATCACTGAGGTGTTGGATTAAACTGGGATAGGAAAGTTAGTTACAATTCAGAGCATTTCATTCTACTCATCCCATGCTACACTCTGAACAGGATGCAGCACCACTGAAGTTGCTTTGATCTACAACCCAGCACAGTGCAGTAGTCTCCCGAGGCTTCACATTTCTCCTATGTAAGTGTTAATACATTCTCCAGCTAGCCAAGATGGCCTGAGAATTCTTTTCCTCATTTTTATTAACGGGTATAAAAGATACAATGGACAAAGTAATATTGGCAGTGTCCTATTGAAGTAAAGATGTTGAACAATCAAAAAGGTAATTGTCATCACAAAAACAAAACAAGCAACCACAGCCTCTTTGGTGGATCACTTGCCTAGTTATTTTTCGTATCACATTACAGGTGAAAAAATTCCACAGCATAAAAGTAACTTAAAAGCAGGTACTTTTATTGTCAGGTTTAAAGTTTGCAGTACCTGTTATCTACAGAGAACTGGGGGTTGCTTAATGGACCCATTTTAGGGAGGAAAAAGCCCACTATCATCCTTGTGAAAATAAGGAAGACTGAACAATTTTGTCCCAACATGCAGTCTCACGATCATTTTGCAAGTCTGCATTATGTGGCCACTTTCTGCTGCTTCATTTTGTAGCAAGCAAAATCATATTGTCCTACCACAAGAGCACACTTGTTATTCAAAATAATTAGGACATGAGTCATCTTAGTATCTAAGTTGGCATTAGTGATATATGGGGCTGATGACTGATGAGTCCAGTGAACGTTTGACTCATGTAGACTTAAAACATGCAGCTGAAAAGCTCAGTTAATTCAGAAGAGACACAGCATAGCAGTGATAGCATCTTGTAAAAGCAAGATCCAAGACAAGTAGAAATGCAGTAACACTAGTGATGAAAACTACTGAGGTCTTTGGATTTCTCAGAGCAGCTGAAAAATGGAAGAACTTATTCATTAAAAAATTCAAAACTTAAATGTGTTTTCCCCCTGACAATGCACAAAATGTAATTTTTTTTCCTACTGTTTACATGATTTTTTTCCTTAAGTGCTGGAATTGGGTTTTTTTCCCTGTCCATTTCCTTTCATTTTTCCTTTTTGTTACTTTAGTTGAATAAGTGAGTGATATCCAAAATTTCAGTTTGGTTTGGAAAACTTGTAACAGCAGAAAGAAAAATGAAACTAGCTCAACCACTTTAGAGAGTTTCAATTTTCCTTTGTTCCCTTCTGTAACTTCTCCAGAATTAAAGATTTGGAAGAGTTAGTCCAAAAATAGGAAAAACAGTGAAGGGAAGGATGAGGAACGCAAAAGGAAGAAAAGAAAAATGATGGAAAGAGTCCAAACCACTACTTATTCTTTTAGAGAAAAGAAAGAAAAATAGGAAATAGGTGTTTAGTACTTCTTTCAAACAAAAGCAGAAATAGAAAATCTGAAACGCTTTTATTTTATTCTCTTCTCATGGATACCAACCTTCTCCCTGTCAGCAACTGTCTGACTAATACAGTTCACATGTGGCAACTACTTTCAACTGTATTTAGCAAAGTCTGCTGCTGTGTTTCAGACATAGGAAGGTTTCCAATGCCCAATAGCTGTCTGTTCTTTCCAACTTTACTATGGGATCTAACAAAAGCCACTGAACCTCATAGCCTTTGACTTAGTTTAAAAAGTAGGGATGTTTGCATCTAAATATATTTTAAGACAATAAATCTGTGTCAGACAAAAATCAATTTTGAATGCCAGCTTCTGTAAGGACTTCTCTTGCTATCCCAGTCAAAAAGGTGCCCCCAAATCAGCTGTCTTCAAAGCTGCTTCATGGAGTGGTAAAACTAATAAGAGCTTGTGTTTCAGCAGCTGGACACCCCAAGGGCAAACAGAAAACAATCAGAGCCAGAAACTCCAGTCAGTGTTTTCTTCCTCCATGGGACAACTTTGGGTGATGCAAGGATGTTCCCCACCTTTGTGTTAGATCCAAATGTTGACAGTCATTTGAGTTAACAGGCTACAAAGCTGTGGAGACCATCACAAGCTGCATATTAACCGGTGACTGTAAAATTTAAGGGATCTTGTTTCTATCTGATGCCTCAAATAGAAACCTAATCAGCAGAAAGAAACATTTGAAAAGTGGGAGAGAAATACATTATTATCTCCCCAACAATTCCAAACACCAAAGCATCTGAACAGAAGGTTAATGTTAAAGGATTTGAAAACTCTGAAAATCAGCCTTAAGTTTATAATTAGGCATATAGTTTATAAGTTTATAATTAGGCTCTTCTCTTACTCTCTTTTAAAGAGCTGCTCTTTTTAGGTTTCAAAATTTAATAATGCCACAATCACATTTGTGATCAAGTATCTTCTTGCTGTACTATTTTTTTGTTCACTGATTCAAATGCTATAACATATAGAGTCCATCTGTAATGGTGTCTGTAGATGTTCCATTAATGGACTGAGGCCATTTTCCAAGGCATCAAATCATTCTGTAGTTATCCCAGGGAAGAAAAAGAAAACCTAAAAATATCAGAGGTGGGTGCCAACTTCGATGATTGTGAAGAACAATATGTGAAAAACGTTGTGATCACCACAGATGAGGAAAGCTTTGAGATGAAATTGGTCTTTCTTTCACAGTAATATCAGTTTGCTTCATCAACAGCAGCGTATCTGGACAATGCGCCGGTGCCGTTGACTTTCACCATTTTAAAGGCCTTTAATACCCATTACTGCACAGGGAACAAAAGCTTTTCTTGGGAGAAGTCTGAAAAGGTTGATTATATGCACATTACAGCTGAAAATGGATCAGACAAGTACTAAGTTATGAAAGTATGAACACAAGAGAATAAAACCATTCACTGGGCTTGAATTACTTTAGTTTATCTTTTTAGGCTGAATTGTGGCTGTGGTCTTTTGCAACTCAAATAAAAAAGCATAGATCAAGATGAGATAAAGATAACCAAGTATTGCCAGCATTAGGCAATAAAGTCAGTAGCTGGAATGGAAGAAAACTTTGATAACCACACAGAAAAAAAATTTAAAAGATACAGTAGTACAGACAAAACTTCTCTGTAGCTACTACAGTCAAGGAAATCAGGCACTAAGACAATAAAAAGATAAAGCATCTACTCTTGCATTTCTTTCTAGAGATGTTTGAAGCTGAAATTATTCTGGCCAGGTGAAGGAACTATCTCTGATGTTCCAGTTAAACATGGTTTGAAAGAGACGAGGGTAACACCTTTCTTACCAGGGCCCACACAGGAGGGTAAACTTTGCTCAAAATTCAAAATTCTACTTTACACTTGGGGGGACATCTCCTAATTAAAAAAAAAGGCAGTTTCTTTCGCAAATGAATTTTCCATGGTGCTTTAGAATCATATTTATTTCTGTATCTTGCAAAGAAAATTAAGTTTTAATTACTTTATGCTTGTTTTAGCATGAAAGAAGCAACACAGATATCACCAAAACAATGCAATATCAAAATTCATGTTGGTAGCAAGAGCTCACACCTCGGGAGGAACACAGCCTGGTCTACAAGGCTGAGTAGAGTTTGCAGATTGAGCAGTCATGAAAAAAAATCTGATAATTTTCTTTAAAAAAAATGAAATATTTTTTTTCTCTCCCCTACAAGTCCAAATAAAAAACAATGGAAGCCCCAGTGTTATTCCTATGAAACAAAGCTCATACTTTTTAGAGCAAAATATCCTAAATTAAATTTTACCCACTGTATTAATGGGTCATTTCAAAAAGATGAAAATACTTTCTGTTGCAGTGTAAAAGGATAATAGGGGGGGAAAAAAAAAAGAATTACAACAAACTAGTATTACTGGAAAAAGAGCATGAGTTGTGATATCCATGAAATGTTAAATTTTCCGCTATTCACAAGGCTCTGCATTCTTAATATCTGTAAAGAATGGTCATCTCAGTTGCTAAAATGTAACCCAAACGCCAAAGCCACAGGGCTAAAATACTTGAAAGTAGCCACAACATCCAGCTGATTCTGCCATTTAGCACTTCTCCTGTAACATCAGCGGTGTAACCCTAGTCCCCAAAAATTGGAGGGCGAGTTATACCATTGACCTCGGGCTGATCTGACTCTAGGACAAGCAACCATGCAGTCCCTTGGGCCTGCAAACCATGGGGAAATTCCAGGGCTCTGGAAGATGGAAATAGCCCCAGACACCCCAGCTGGAGGAGGAAGTCAGAGCTGTAACCTTTCCCCAGGGCTCTCAGGAGACTGAAGCAGTGGGGCCAGGTTTTTACCCAGTTTGTCTCATGACAATGGAGAAATCCCAAAAGTGCACCCTGTAGTACTGGGAAATTCACGCACACGTTTATAGACACCAGACAACCTTGTAGTAAATACTGTGGGATATGAGAGAAGCCTGATGTTTTTTCACCATGTATCACACACTCCTAGGTGTACATATATACATACACATGCATGTATACTTGTGTGCAACAACTACCTTCTCAGCTACAGGCAAAAATTTGCTAATTGATGTTTGTTAAAATTAATATTTTTGCCAGTCAGAATTAGTCACACATGAAGCATCCTGAGCTTGGAGTAGGCTGTCTTAATTAAAGTTTTATCTGTCACTTAATGGAAGAATTATTATCAATTTTGATCACTCTGTTTCTCATTCAGATAACAGTAGTGTTAGATCAGTCTTTGTATCCCTGTATAGAAAGCAAAAATTTCTTTCTGGTTTCAACTGCAGGCTGAATTATTTTACAATGTTTTTACTGCTTCCTAGGCTATCTCTGCTACAAGGCTCTCCCCCCCACATAGCACAGAAGCCACACAAACAGGTGAACCCACAAAAGGAAAGGACACTGCACATGCCAGATATTTTCATGAAATGCAATACCAGCTGCACAGCTTTGCTTTCACCTGCTCCAGACATTTTCAACTGCAAAAGGCCACAAGAGTACTCTTTCTAGGGACAAAAAAAGGCTATACTTTGTTGTTGGTTTTTAAATCAAATCAAATAATAGTTTGGTAATGCTGATTTCTCTAAAGTATGGTCTATTGCCCTTACGCAAATCTGGAAGAACACCACTGACATGAACGGAATTAAATCTGGAGTCATTCAGGAGCAGCTGAGATCCAAATTTCCCAGCCAGTTACATTTTGTTCCAGATTGCAAAACTTCTTGTTAGAACACACTCTTATTTTATTATGAGAAGAGTTTAAATGAGTTGTTAGTGACAGAGAGAAAGAGAGAGATGGAGAATTTGTACTTTACAAAGAGCCTCTCCCTCTCTTTAAAAGCACCAATTACTTTAATTTTAAAAGTTTCTTGCCCCAAGTATGGTCTTGGCTACACAATTGTACAGCAACCCATTATCAATGTAGGAGTGCAATGGCATAAAAACCATGCACTCAGCTGAGACATAGCCTCATACTGCTTCCCTTCGATTGCTAGAATTAATCCAGATTTACATGCCACTCATCTATAAGGGACTGTTAGGTCCAGTTGTTCCTTCATAACCATGGAGTCAATCCAAATGGCAGGGAAGACAAGCAGCTCTATATATTTCAATTTAAAAGAATAACTAGGTAACCCAAAATCTCCCTTTTTCCAAACAGTCAGATTCAGAAAGCTGAATCCAGTGACAGTTATGTCCCAGAAACTGCAGCGTCACCAATACGGCAGCATAAATCAGGAATGCTTTGGTGGCTCTTCTAAGCAGTTTTTTCTCTTAAAAAAAACCACATAGCAGCTTCCTCTTGTGCCACACTGACATCAGTAAACACAGAAATCTACAGAATTCTCTTTAAAGTAGTTTGGCTGCATGCAGTGGAGCTTTAATAGGATCAGTCCTTTCCTGACAAGTCACAGTATGCTGACTAAGTTTAGTTACACTTTATGATTTCAAAGGCTTCTTCCCAAAAGATACTCCCCCTTTTTTTTCCCAAGGAGTGCAATGATCAAAGTACTTTTAAAAATGCCATTCATGACGACTTTGAGTTCAGAAATGAAACCTAAAGCGATTCCAAGCAGCATTTCATTTTCATTTAAGTGATGCATAAATTTTGCATGACTGTTCAGCTTCCACCATTCAACCACTATAGGTAATAAGCAGTTGGTTAAAATATTTACCATCACCTATTAAACTGCAGTTTAATATGCAAGTAGTTCTATCAACATCAAATGATACCTACCACGTGAGTGCCAAAAGCTGAAGTGCTCAAGAACTTTAAACCAGCACAAGGGTGCTGGGTACCATGTGCAGAATTAAGCCAATTAAATACAAGGGAAAGAACTCTTCAGTTTAACTGTTATCATTTTATTCATTTTTATATGGAACAGTTAAAAAAAACACACAAAAAACCCTGTTGAGTCTAATTATTGCAAACGAAAGGGAGAATAAGGAATATTTCCTCCACTTTCACAGAATCTCCCAAGAGTTTAACACTAAATGCAGCCATGTGCAGGACTTCAGCGCTTTAGTCTCCACACCAAGTTTATGTTTTTATGGTGTTAACTAAAATACCCACTCAATGCAAACTGTATTTACCTTGGAATGAAAAGCCAAGCTGTTTCTGCTAGGTTTTAAATATACTGTTCCTGGGAAGCATATATTTTCCACACTTTATGCTCAAGACTACCAAACGTCCTGCACCAGCACTCATTACATGGTCCAGTGACAGTTAAGAGCAATCAACCTCCTCCCAAAAAAACAGATTTTTGTTCATTTCACCACTTTTTCTGAAATATAGGGCTTCTCCAGAGAACCAACTTCAGTTTGTAAGTGGGTAGTATATAATGACATAATATTCTGAGCATAGTGACTGCAAAGGTACCTCATCACATGTGAAAGGTTGTTACCATAAAGCACTGTCATTCCTTTGCTCTCCTTGGAAGAGTGAAGGGGAAAACCACACTCACTGTTCCAGCAGAGAAGGGAGCACCACTCACTTGTGCCATTGATTCTCTCCAGTTCGGAGGCTGAGAAGTTAATGAATTCAACTCCTCTTTAATGCCAGCCTTCCTGCACGTTATTCATACAACTTAACTCCAGCTGCCTCCTCCTCATCCCTCCTGCTTTGCCTCATGCTTCTCAAAAGGCATTTCTCTGCACGGCACATCAGAAACAAAAAATCTAAAGTTGCTATCTTACTTCCAAACCGAGCTGTTGTCAGCATTAAACCTACACAATGCATTACAATATAATCCATTTACAGGGTGTCTTATCATGCAAATAACTCAAGGTGTCTCACAATAAAATAAAAAGGACGAAAGGAATAAACCTCAGCCATTGGAACACACAAAAAGGAAACCTTGAAATTTACTTTTAAACACACTAATGGCTCTTTTCTCCCAGTGAGGCATGAAGAGGGACAGGGCGGAGGATTTGGCCAAGGAATTCCTATTAGCATTTGATGGGACTTAAATGTGCAAATCCACCCCAAGATCACTGGGGGGCTGGACTCCTTAAAAGGAGAAAATTCCTCGATATCTTCATGGGAGAAGATTCATATGGGCACAAGTATTAGAATAAAGCTTGGTCACCAGAACATCATCTTGTTGACCTAAATTTAAAGAAGTCGAAGGCCTTAATGATTTGGCTTATGGACAGCAGCTGTAAAAGCTCCCTGCAACACAGAAGCAGAAATACTTCTTTAAAAAGTACAAATGGCTTTGGCCAGGGCTCTATTTCTGACTCATTTCCAAAAAGGCTCTTGGTTTAAAATAACGCTCCATTATCAGTGTAGAATTAGCAAATAAAAGATGCTTTTCCCTTTCCTACTTAATTTATTTTCATTTACCATAGTTCTTCCTTAGACGGTTATAAACTACTCTTTGGAAGAGATGGATGGGCAGTATCCTTCCTCTTCTTTGCTCCCCTGGGTTGGAGCATGAAGCAGGCACTGAATAAATCACCTGCCCCAGGAGCAGAGCAGGGGAGGAACAAGGCCCAAACCACACTGTGGCCTGTTGCTCTCCCTCTCTCCTTGAAGGCAGCGCCAGCTCACGTCACAGCCCACCTTATTCCCTCGGGCAAGCCAACTGAGCTTCAGCAAAATGACAACTAGAGGCTGGGGCAAAGCAAATCTGCCTGTTCCTCACTTAGGCACAGCAATAGATGCCACACCTCATATGGCAACCAGAAATAAAAGCACCGTAGGAGAGGCGACATTTTGAGTCACTATTTTCCTGCTCCTTTGAGGCCAATTTTTAATATAGTAAAAACATCAAATGCTAGTGATACAACCCAACACTAGGAATAAATGTGTGAAGGCACCTCTTCTTGCAAGTTGTCTAATGCAACTGTTGCTCACACCAAATTCAACCATTTAGCCCACTGGCTACTACCCAACTGGAGACCACTGAAATCACGCTGAGGAGCAAAAAGAAATGTTGCATCAAATTCAGGCTGTTGAAGAATCTCGAACTTGCAGTACCAGAGCACAGGTTTTAAATGATCAGAGGTGGAGCTTTCAGTCAGATATTAGCCAATATTAGCCAAATGCTTCAGCAGGATTCAGCACTGGCCTGTTGTTCTTTGATTCAGTCACATTGAAGCTATTTCCTCTACTTTCTCTTCACCACTGGCAGGGTGAAGATGCACACACAGGTTCAAATTCAAAATATTTAGTGAGTATTCCGATCTGGGACACACAGAAATGGAATAAAGAGGACTGAAGCACTTCAAGCATTAGTAGATAATTACCACCATAGAATGAGAAGCCTGTGCACATCCTGGCACAGTCGAGCACTTCATTTCCAGTATCTAAAATTTGGTGTATTTTCTTTAATCAATGGACATTAATACGAACCATAATACAGCTATCATCCCTTATCACATTCTAGCTTTCCTGAAGAATGGATCACCTATTTCCTAATCTACACTAGATGCCATTACAGAATATTGTTATTATTATGCACTAACATTTGCTCTACTTCTGGAGCTCACTGCAGCCAGCCTTGCCTACAAGCTGGGTTAAGTCTACAGTCAAATAAGCAGAAATCTAAATTCTAATTTTACATTTTTAAGACCAATTCCTTTCTTTGAGGGTCACAATAGCCATGGTTTTTATATTGCTCTGAACCTTGGCTACTCAGATTTGATTGATTTTCTTCTTCAGGACACCCACTTCTACATTTATTCCCCCTGATTTAAATCCAGAGTAATACTTATAGTGAATGATATTCCACATTTCTAAATGCTATCAGATTGTTGCCTGTGACCCAGGCTAGGAAGTAATGAACTCCTAAAGTTACTTTAAGAAATAAAAGACTAAATTGCAATTTAAATTGGAAAGCACTGTGTTGTATGACTCCTCTTGCTTCAAAGTAAAAAGACCAATTTATTTGCCATTTGAAGAGGATGAAAGCCTTTCTAAGACACTATTCCCCCTTCATCTATCATATATTGCTGGACATGTATGGCACCCATGGTTTGTGAGAGCCCTTCCTGGGGGAATCACAGCTAATTTCAGAAGAGACAGAGGGATATGTATCATCTGCCTTTCCAAGACTAGAATCAGCTCTGTTTTGGTAAGCTAAGCTTTAGCTTGAAGAGAGTTTTTATGGCTGAGTTATAAAAACCCTGGAAACAGGAGAGTTTATGATAGAACCACTGACAGACCCTTAACTATAGCAGTATTCATGGTTACCACTACAAGACAGGCATTATGTTGGAGGGCAGTAAAGTTAAACCTGCCCATAGGGCATTCTGAAATGTTAACTGCCAGTGCATATAGTAAGATTTTTACCACAGGTGTACTCTCCAAATAAACTTGGCTTGCAGAAACCTCACCCTTTTCAAAAAATTAAAGGAAAAGAAAAAAAAATGTTTTCATCTGACACTGGAAACATTTCTATAGTTGTGAACAACTACATTTGATTAAAATCTGTCAGATTTATCATCTTAGCAGGAGGGAAGAAATATGTGTTTTCCTCCAAAAGGAAATCAATGTGTCTTTATGATAGATGCAGAGTGAAAACAGGGATGGTGTCACTTTAAATGGTGAGGGAGGAAGGATGGGTAACCCACTGGATATTACCATTAGCTGCTGGAGTAATTGTTGCAAGGCAATGTCCCCCTTCACATCTTATATTCTGCATTTATAGGACTGTTTTATCATCACTGACCCAACAGTTATTACTCAGACTCTTAAGGCAAAACATCTTCAGTACAGAGGCACTGTGGTTTTTTGTTCTCTTCACATTTCTTAATTATCACACTTTAGTGAAATTTCAGGGAAAAGGGGTTTTCTTTTTGCTGACATTACTAGTGCTGGAGTCCAACTAGCTTCTTTAAAACAGCAAAATATAAACAAAATCATTTTACTCGAAGTAACAGAGGGTTTGAAAACTGATGATGGTATGCTGGTTGATTTAGTGGCCAAAACAAATATTCCCATTGAGATAACGTTATCACCAAAATTAAAAATATATCTATATTAATTGAAAGAGTGAAACAGAGCTTGATTAAAAGCAGTAACCCAATGCCCTTATCAAACTATTTGACCTTAACAAATGCATTATCAGCTTGGCTTATGACATCATCCAGAGTTACCAAACAAAATGGTTTCATGAAATGCACATTTAAATATGCTTGGAAAGCTTAGAAGCTAAACAGAAGGAAGAAATCAAGTAATGGTTACACCTCTGAGCAACTGCACCACAGAAAGATGAAACAACTCAGTAATTTTGGCAGAGAAAGAATATAACCTGTATATCCTGAATCCTGGACAGTGGTCCTAAGTGGAAAACCACACCCCCCTTTAACAGAGCAAAACCGACAATAATGCCAAGTGATATTCAGCACCATTTCTTGGTCTGCAAAAAACCCTTTTCATAAAATTCTGACGATGGACTCAACAAATGCATCTCCAGGACACAGGTACACAGACTGAGCTTTTATAAGATGAGTTGTTTACAAGAATAAATACCCAGATTCATATATGGAAAAAAAGATAGAGAATTAATTTATATTTAAGATATAGAAAAAGAACTATTTTATATTTATATTATTTTAGCCAAGCTAAAATATCTCACTGTACCAAATGCCACAGCATTAGAAAAACAGGAGAAATTCACTGTCACTGGGTGGAGAGCAACTCAAGTACAATACAGACACACACAGGCTCTAGACACATCTATGCCAGAAAGATCTCAATGATTGACAATAATTCACTATAAAGTATCAATTCATTGCTTCACAAAAGGGAAAATAAGACACAAGAATATAAGCAGAAAATGAAAACCCAGAAAATATCCTCATGCCATGTATAAATCCCTGGTAGCTCTGGTCATTCTGACTCAAAACAGATACAGAAGATTATGACACCTTGCTGCCTTTATAAAAAATAAATGAAAAAAGAAAGAGGAAACAGTGTCTGGCCTATACAATCTGAAATAGAGAAGGTAGAGAATGATTATTCACTATTTTTCATAATATAGGGCACCTGTAACAATAAAGCATTGTTCTCAGCATAAATTATAATTCTCAGCATAAATTAAATAACTCATTTTCATAAATGTTGCAGAGGACAAAAGTATATATGGATGTTAAAAAACATGAAATTTCACTGAGTAATATTGAGCATTATCTTTGGATGTCTTAACCACTGATTAGGAAATGAGGAAAGTACTGATTCTCCTTTTAATAATCTTTCTGTTAGAATCTGTCCCAGATTCTGCTTGGGTCAAGTTTTGCTTTGGTTTGACTTGCAGTTTACCATATAATTAACTTTATTACGAAATGTTCACATAGTCCATAAAATTGTGCTAATAAAATCAGGAAGAATTATTATGTTAGCAAATTACAGCAGACAAATTCAGAGTAGTCATTATTCTGTATTTACTGTAATGTAGCTAAATACACCAAAGGTCGGGGAACAAGGATACTTTTAGAGAGTGAGAAAGTGTCTCAAAACAGCTGAACCTGAAGGATTTAATTTCCACCTCTACTCAATACTATAGCACAAAGAGGCCAAATCCCTTTGGAGTCCAGAGCTAGAATAAAAAAAAATATAATAATAATGAACATAAAAAAGAAGAAAGTTCCAAGCAGAAACAAGGAAATTATCTTAGTTCTGACAAAAAGTGCTGGTGTGATGTGCTGGTTAGACAGCAGGGTCCAACTCTACTTTTAAAAGTGAGACAAACACTGACGTAAGACCACAGGAGATGAAAATCATCAAGGCACTGGAAATAAGCACTACTGTGCAACATATAAACTCAACTTCTGCAGGTTTTTTAACAAAAAGGAAGGAGGAGGACGAGATTTCTAAGCAGGGGTACCCGTACGCAGGGAGACTATTGGATAACATGGGGCATTTGACCTTGCTGCCAACAACATGACAAGATGCAAAAGTGGAAACAGAAGTTACAGAAACTCAGCTCTCAAGTAAGATGCAGTTTTCCAGTACTGAAAACTGCTAGACTTTGAGACAAGCTGGCTTGAAGTCTTTAAGGCAAAATTAGCTCTTTAGAGAGAAAAGTTTCTGCTCTAACTCTTAGGAGAAATTCTTGAACCTGGAGATACAACAGTACAGCTGAAGATAAACACAGGGGAAGGGTGTTTATCTGCCTTAACAGAGACAGCATAAAATTTACCCTCTTCATGGTCTGACCTGCACCACTCAGCAGTTTATACACACTCGTACTTGAGCGGATATGGGGAAAGACGAGGATGCTTATGCAAGTGAGAGAAGTGCACTTCCAGCCTCAGCATCCATAGGCCAAAGCTTTCCTCTCACTCCAGAGCCTGGCCTTGTCTTCTTTTATCACCCTTGTGGCTCAACATTAAGAAAATATTTATGCCCCAGAGTCATGAGCATTAGACCTGCAGTATCAAGAATACTTCTCACAGCTTGGTGATATAATTCAGCTTCTGGTTTTGCTTTATTACAGCATCCTTTCCCTTGGCTACATCCAAGATTTCATAATGCTAGGGATGAGATGCTCTTAAAGAGATGGACAAAACTGGGGGTGTGGGGGAGACAATGGAGAGATCTCACAGGTGGTCTCACAACTGGTGTCTGGATTTTTCATACTCAGGATTGCACTAATCATCAGTTTCAGATCTGAGAAGGAAATTAAGCCCAGATCAGATTATCAATGACAGTGAGGGGTTTCTTACTGTGTGGGATTACCTAGATATATTTCAGCTGTTTTCTCTAGACATTAGTACTACTATGACCTATTCTCTGCCTACACTTACTATTTGGGCAAAAAGAAAGTGCAGAGCAGAACACGGGAGGGGGAAAAAATCATACTGAGTTTTAAATAGGTTGCAATCTCTGGTCTTATCATAGGTAATTTGTAGTGTTTAATAGTCCTGATATACAGGAGGTCACGTGAAATCATTTAGAAGTCATGTCTGGATTCAATTTCTAAGAATGTATTAATCTCTGCCTGGCACAGGAAAGATAATGGCATTTCCTTCAGTAGAGCCTCACTCAGTGCCAAAAGCAGGAGTCTGACTGTCATCAGATCAGCCAGGGAAAACAAGAGGGGTATTTGGTTGTTTATTTATTGAGTCATTCCAGCTTGATATTGGCTTTATGCCAATGCATATAAGTTCAGAGATAGAGAGTTATTCCCAATGATAGCAGGACAATCCATTGCTCCCCATTACAGCACGGAAATCTAGTGCTAAATTAAATCCAATTCCAGATCTGCAGGTAACCTGAACCTCGACTTTCACAAGGGAGAAAAGGTTCAGGAGACAAGCTGGGACAAATCCAGGTGCAACGAGCCAGATCCCTGCATAAAATTTTCGTTGTCTTTCAACAGCCCAGTGCAGATTTGAACTTGGAAAGGTCCAAAGGAAACTATTTAAACCCAAGTCCCAGAATGCTAGTGGGATTGCTCAGGAGCCTGAAGTGGGATTTTTTTTGTAGAGCAAACAATATAAAGTAAATAAGGGAGAATCACAACCCTCTGTGTATGCTAAAAGAAAACCAGAATCCCACTGGTCTGCTCTGCTTGTCAGAGAATACAGGAGCAAAATGCAAGCATGTTAAAAGGCTGTAGTCTGGAAGAACTTTTTTTTTTTCCTTCTTCTTTAAAGCAATGAAATGGTTCAACAACCTCCTGAGAAGGTGAAAAATCTTGCCTGTCTACATTTGTAAGAGAAGCCTGAATTACCTGCCTTTCCCTTTAAGCATTTTCAGATACAAATCAAACACAGATGGCCCATTATGTTTATGACCTCACTGTCAATTGCTCTAGATAGTGCATGCATTAATTATTGAAATATTTTCATAGTATACAACTTTTTAGTGTTCACATTGTCACAGATAATTTCAACTTTCTGATTAGGAGATCTAAACATTGTTATTTATGAGAATTAATCTCTCAAATGATATAAAAACCACAAATATACCAGACTCTTTTTTATAATGATTCCAGACTACAGAAAAAAAAAACACAACCCAAAAAACCTGGCCTCACTCCTCAAAGTCAACATTATGTTAACATTCCCTGTGATACATAAACGATGCCAAAACCTATTACAAATGCAGTAAATTTTGATTACCTGAGTTGTTTGTTATTTATGTCTAGAAGATAAAGATAATATTGGGAATAGCCCTCTTCTTTTATGGCTGTAATTTATACGCAGAAAAGATTGTGCTTTTTAAACAGTAAAAAACAACTTGATTGAGGTTTTCAAATTGTTGTGTCTATTCTGTTTCAAGAAAACCACCTCTGAAGAGTGAGGAGGCAGCGGTGGTGTTTCTTTAATTCTCATTTACTTTCATTAGTAAAAATTGACCAAGTCCAGGGAAAGTCCAAAAAGAGACACAAAGCTCCTAGGAGCAGCAAAGCAATCATTTTCAGAATAGGGTCACCAAAACCACCAATTTCCCCAGAAACAGCCCACTGACTGAGCTAAGGCATTCCCCACGAGGTAAGATTGAAGTCGACGCACTCATGAGCAAAGAAGAATAAATCCAAACCTCCACTTCCCTGGGGATATAGAGCACAAGAGGTGGGGAACCACCTTTCTACCAGATTAATTTAGGGAAGTACCTTGAGAGCATCAGTCAGCTGCAGATCTCTTGACATCAGACTGGGATGTCCCACGCATGAACAGCCACAGCCATAAACTCTGTGCTGCCTGCTCATCACTGGATCCACATGCTGGATTCCTTGAAAAAAAGAGAAAATAAAATTTTACTCTTAAGTTCCTGTACTATTTTTCTCCTCCCAAAAACCTGGATTCATGTTTTGAGAAACTTTTCCAGGTAGGATCTGTTTTCCTCCAGCAGAAAAGCATAGAAATTTTATTCTAGTTGCTATTAAAAAAAAAAAAGCAGATCACCTGGTAGATCACCTGGTGATTGAGGTTGCCAGAGGTCTATCTCTACCTAGAAAAAAGAAGCTGCAGCTTCTTTTACTTACACTTTTATGGCTTTAACATTTCTGCAAGACAAAACTAGAAAGGGATGTCCAAATTTATGGGGTGCAGTATTAAAAGAGTTCATCCTTCCTGGAGTATTCCAGATGAGCAATCAGAAAACATGCCTTTTTAATATTATTATTCTCAACAAACCCCTCCAATAAGCTGATGCCATCCAACACAGCAAAGGTAGAACAAGGGTGGGGGAGGAAGTGAAAGAAACATCTCATAGAAGTAGCCCAAGGGAGAAATAAGTTCATGACTAGCACATTTACACCTTTCCTGATTTATTTAAGGTACAAGAATAGTGTAATATGACCTGTTTGCTTCCCTAACAAGCATTTATATTCGTAGCAGATCAAGTCCAGACCCACTTCTTGTAGCACAGGCACCTCTCAGAGCCCTATGGAAGACTAAGAGCACAGACTTAAACCCTCTANAAAAAAAAAAAAAATAATAATTTTTTTAGAAAATTTGTACTGTAGCAACAGTATCTTTTCTAAGCAACTTCACACACAATCTCCATCTCTACTTTTTCAAGACTGCTGAGGTGTGGCCTTCTATAGAGCCCAGGTTTAGTCTCCCCACCCCCAAAAAAGAATCGCACTGAACAGGAGTGGGTTTTGGGCACCGCCACAAAAACCTCCCAAACAAATATTTCCCATCCCTCACATCACTGCTCAAAAGCTCACAATGTGCTGCAGATGCTCTGATAGATGAAATAACTGAAAAAGAGAAACAGCTGGCAAATAAAAGCCTAATTTTTCCAAGACACCCCTTGACTCATGAGGTGGAGTCTGCCAAGGCCCCAGCAGTCCTTTGGGCCAGTTTACCTGCCAGGTCCCAACTGGCTATGGATTCAGTGAATCCTAAGGGGTGCTCCTCTCAGTACAACTTCTTCTGGGGGAAGTTCTATATGTTGTTAGAAGGGAGCTGATAACCAGAGTCTATCTGATAGGTAGAAAATATTCTGACCCTGACAACAAGGAAGGAGCTCTCTGGTAGGTTTTCCATGGCTTTGCTTTTATGCAAAACTGTTCTTAATCCATCCTCATTTTATTTATTCTAAAATTGTCAACATTAGGTTTTGCTAAATGCAGGAAACAGAAGTAGATAGATGAGCTCACTTAACTTGCTGGAGTGCTTTTTTCTGTAGAGACTTGTTAAGGCTTTTCTATAGTTTGAAAGGCTAAAATTCACACTTGTGGTTGTTTCAGTTGAAGCCTCTGTCTACTCTTCCAGGACTAGTGTTTATGAGAGATGGTAAATATTAACCCTTTTTTCTTCTTTTTTTCTGCTTCTAGATGGAAAGCAGAGGCCAGGTTAAACTTATGTTCTCCTAGATAAATAGGAAATGTGTTGTTTCATTGCAGCAAACCTTTACTGCTTTCTTTCCTATATGCTGTGGAGAAAAGTGGATGTTCAGGAAAGGACATACCCTACTGAAACTTGTTTGGGGCTGGGGGAGGCAGGCTGGCTGTGCAAACACATCTTGAGGGATTTATGATGATCAGTTTTTCAAGCAGTAGGAAAGCCTGAGAGCACATTATTTTTAAATGAGTTATATATTTAGCGCTATGCCCACCATTCTTTCAGTTCTAATTTTAGAGGGCAGGGGACAACTCTGGCACTATTGTAGCCTTGTCTAAATTTAATACAGTTGAGCAGCTGATGATTATCAGAGAGATTGCCTTTTTGCTCCTTCAGGAATTTTTCACTCAGGAAAAAAAGTCGCTGTGTAGTATTCTGCTTAGGGTATTTCACAAGCTGTTGTAGCACATGAGAATAAAAAGTGGGCTCTGATAAAGTCTTTTCAGCCCTACCTCTTACTGCACATAGGCATTTCAGCTACAGAAGTGAGAGAGGTTGGTTTGGACAGTATTTGCCTTTGCCTTCTGTAGTAAGAGTAATAACCTGTGCTGGCATATACTGGTAGAATCAAAGAATCATTAAGGTTGGAAACAACCTTCAAGATCATCAAGTCCAACTGTCTACTAAACATTATCAGAACCACTAATCCATGTCCTGAAGTGCCACACCTAGACAGTGGTTAAACACCTCCAGGAATGGTGATTCCACCCCCTCCCTGCCCAGCCTCTTCCAAGCCCTCTCCACTCTCTCAGGAGAAACAGC
>VWZY01003615.1:23623-50239 GCA_013399075.1 Chloroceryle aenea | reverse complement strand
GCTCTGCCACCAGGCTGAGCAGACCACTTACCTGGTTACACGGCACACAGGGGTTGTCTCGGCTGCCCTCCAGTACGAGGGCCAGGCTCGGGCGCTCTGTGCAGCTGGNCCATCTGCTGCCTTTGCCTCAGGGTGCAGCTCCCCCAGTCCATCTCCCTCTCACACTCCTTCACCTTTCCAGATAATCTTTGAGCTCTGCCACCAGGCTGAGCAGACCACTTACCTGGTTACACGGCACACAGGGGTTGTCTCGGCTGCCCTCCAGTACGAGGGCCAGGCTCNTCACGTCCCTTCCTTCGCCTCGCACCTGAGAGGCGCCGCCTGCCGCGGGTCTCCCCCTTCTCCCCCGGGTCCTCAGCTTTCCAGACCCCCCGTCCGCCTCAGAAAGTAAACTTAGCGCTCGGTAGAGCAGTTCGATCCCATCTCCTTGTGAGGACAGTTGCCACGCGATAA
Organism: Chloroceryle aenea; assembly: GCA_013399075.1. Lineage (NCBI taxonomy): Eukaryota > Metazoa > Chordata > Aves > Coraciiformes > Cerylidae > Chloroceryle > Chloroceryle aenea. The sequence goes on along the minus strand of VWZY01003615.1, from coordinate 49,786 downwards.
AGAGCAGAGCTGAGGATCTTCCAGTTCACCAGCTGCCCTGGGGAAGTGGAGAGTGTGGTTCCCATCTGCTTGCTGTGATCTCCTGTCAGGGGGTTCTGGCTACAGCCAGGGGCTGAAGCTCAGAAGAGGACTTCTTCTAATCCTACAGTTCAAAGTATTACAGAATAAAGTCCCAGGATGCCAGCCTGTGTCAAAACCAGCGTGTCCAGAAGGAGTGGAGAAGTGATTGTGCCCCTGGACTCAGCACTGGTGAGGCCACAGCTTGAGCACTCAGTTCAGTTTTGGGCACCACAGGTNGGAATCACCATTCCTGGAGGTGTTTAACCACGGTCTAGGTGTGGCACTTCAGGACATGGATTAGTGGTTCTGATAATGTTTAGCAGACAGTTGGACTTGATGATCTTGAAGGTTGTTTCCAACCTTAATGATTCTATGGTTCCCTCAGTTATAGTCATGGGTGTGATTTTAACTCTTTCCTGTCCTCCAAGACAGATGAGACCTCAATGCGTTGGTTTCCTTATTATGACCACAGGAAGCAGTATCATCTCAAGTAAGGCCTCCCTGAAATTGCTGAATGATATGCTAGTGATGTAGGGTGGTTTTTTTAAGTGTTTGTAAGTGATTAAAGGCAACAGACAAACACTTTAGTATGAGAGGCAAGCTTCATCTGCATAACTCTATGCAAAGAGTGTCAAAGACTCATTCTGGGCAAAGGGTGTTTAATGTAAAACTCTCTAAAGAGAGGCCTTGCAACTTCCTATAAATATTAGGCTTTCTGCCTTCCTTTTGAAATATATTAACAGCCTCAGGAGAGATTATTGATGCTGGCAAGTAAGTTTAAGTAGTGCTCAGAAGTTCCTGACACTGTGTACAGCATTTGATTTTCGCATATGATTCCCCCACACATGCACTTAAGTGTTTTGAGGTTGGGGTGACTGCAGGTCTCTGAGAAAGCAAGATTGATAAAGCAAAGCAATCGGAGTTATTTCCTATGCATGAAATTGATTAAATGCTTCACTAAATGGCTTATAAATTTGGCTCTCATATTTCTGTCACCCACTGCAAAGATTACAGAAACCCGTCTATAACCATGTTGTATACAATACCGAATTACAAAAGGTTGTAAAAACTAATGTTTTGTTTAAAGTTTTGAGCAGGACCATATGCCTTCGGTGACCTTGAGTAAGCTATTTTAATTCAAAACATTTTAAAGAGTAGAAGAGAAGGGGGGAAAAAAATCCATCTGCATAACAAAACTGAACTAACACAACTTAATACTTAGTGTGCTGCGTATCATTTTTTTTTCATTTCTAGCTGAAAAAAAATGTTGAATCTTCTTCTACCAGAATTCTGATTTTATAGCTATGAAGTGTGTGTGGCATGAAAGCTCGAAATTCATGTTTCCTCAGACTGGATTTGCTTTTTTTTATTTTATGAACTCTGTTATCATATCTACCCAGGAACTTACATGGTCGCCTTTACTCTAGAACCCATGTGCATCAGGCACTAGTGGTTTTGACATCATCAGACCCTTTAAAGTGAAGCTTCATCCATTTCTGCCTTAGCATAGAGTTTCATTATCTGCCAAAACAGGATGAGAAACTGAGGCACAGAGACACTGAGGATCTCAAGGTACCAAAAGGAAGTGTGAGCACAATTCTGATCTAGATNATTATTAATTATTAAAGCTGTTCTAGTTTCCTTTTCTAATCACCAAGTCTCTCTCCCTTACTCCTTTTCTCTTCCCCTTTGGGGAGGGAGGGGGCTTAAGAGAGAGTGTCTGTTAGGTCTAAGGGGCCACCCTGACCCTAAACCATGACAATCTGCTTGCTTCTTTTTCACGTGGGACAGCTGAAGGACTTGCTATAGTTTAGGCACTGGGGTATAACAGTACAAGCATAGTCAGCTGCTGGAGATCTACTGGAACAATATTAATTTCCTGCCTACTCTTAGTCACGTGCAGCATCCTGTACACATTTAATAATAGCTGCTGGTTGCACCTAGTTATGCTTTTGGCCCATAGCAGAATAAACTTTGTGTCAATTTAGTCTTCTGTTATTTTGAAATCTTGTGTTTGCTTACGCTCTGGCTGGCCTGGTGTAAGCACCTGACCTGGAAACTTGAGCTCACCCAAAGCTTTCTAATTGTAGGAAAGGACATTACTTAAAAAGTCATAGATATACAGTTAGCCACACTAAAAATAGGTAGATTGCTTTATAAATCAAATAAACACTGTTCTTCTGACAATCATAAATAAAACTTTACAGGATCCTTTATACATGCAGCTCCATTCTACAGATGGGGAAAACTAAGATTCAGCAAACAAGCAGGCTTTGCCCAGTGTCAGAGAGTAAGTTCTCTGGCAAAGCTTAAGGCTAAGCTCTGGCTCTTCTGCTCCCCAGAGCTTTAAGAACTCAACCATACTCTCCTTAGCTATACAAATAAAGATCTTAAGCGATTAAATGTAAGTACTGAAGCGAAGCTCATAGCAAGGAGGAGTGAATTGGCATGAAATGCAAACGTAAGCATGAGAAAATAATCCCTGTATTTTAACCATAAATGCCTGTTTTCTACAGGAAAAGCTATGTTCTCCTATAACATTTACAAGCCATCTTGTCCCCAGAAAGGATTAACATTTGGCATCGAAGTACTGATCTGGCAAAGAGCTGCCAGTAACGTAATCTTTTTTACAACCAACAACATGCTTAAAGTCTTGACGGACTTGACCTCTGCCTATTGCTAATCCCTAACTTTCTTGCCCATTCAGATGTACATCTTTAAAGAGATGGCACCAAATGTATAGCAAACAGCTAAACTTTAACTGAAGGTGAAACAAGAGCTGCCCAGAGAAAAACATTGGGCTGAGGGAAATTTGAGTCTTCCTCACCCAGCCCTGTGCTGGGATTTTGACCCCATCAAAGAGGTGCTTGCTCAGTTGTACGTGTGCGGTGACTTTGTGTCTGCCCAGGTGGGAGAATACACCTTTTGGCAAGAGAGGATGTAATGTATTTGCTTGGATTACAGGAGGACTGAAAAGCCCTGACTATAATCACACTCTTTATGTTCAGACTGTCTGAACAGTCCTTGATCCCAAAGGATAAGGCTAAATAAAGTAGATGAAGCTCACACACAGAAAAATGAGGTAAAAGGAGACCTTATATTTTACTGAATCAGTTTCTCAACTCCCAGTTCAGGCGTTTGGTTGAAAAACCAAAGTGATAGATTTACATTATGTCTAGAGAAAATAACAGTCAATCCAAAAAGATTCCAGCTGTCTTTTCTTTCATTTGTGTGACAACCAGTCCTGGGACACATGCCAGCTCCTCAGATATTGCTGCTCCACAGCCTACTTATTCTAACTTCTGGCAACTGGTTATTTGACCTCTCGGTGGCTTGTCGTTTTAATATCACTTTCTCTATGTGGATAATCTAGTGGGAATCCCTCCTTTATAATGCAACAGTCTATACATGGTAATTGGCCAGAACACTGAAGTATTGTGTTGTTAAGTCCAGTCTTGAGCTACAGCTGAGGAGCATTTATTGTGGTTGGGAAGCACAGAAATATGGTTTAGTCTCTTGTTCATGAATTAGTGGTCCCCAGGCACTGGGAGGAAAGTCTAATCTGTTCTGTGCCATGTGTTATATACCAGTTTTGGATCACTCTCCAAAGCTATGTAATAGCAGTCTCCTCCTCCCAGATGAGCACAGCCCTGGCTCCAAAGGGTATACAAAGAGATCAGCTGAGTACCATCAGCCCTCCTGGTTTTCACTTGCTTGTGGGTGATGAGTTACATCACTTTTGTGTGAGAAACCAGCCATGTGTAAAAACTTCTCTATATTCCTCTGTCCAACTACCAGTGACTATGAAGTGGCATAAAAGCCAGCAGAGCACTCTGTATCCCGTTGAGATCTTCCAGCGAGTGGTCAGCACTGCTGGAGGAGGCTTCTTTCTCTTAGCTTTTCAAAGCAACCTGAAAGCATCTCAGAAGAGCCCGGTGTCTCTAGACAGTCTGATTTTCTGATGCTGTACTCAGGGAAAATGCATGCAAGCAATCCAAACAAAGAAGCAGCTGTGTATCTCTAATTTAAGGTGATATTCCATTGTAAACCCTTTGTCCACCATGAGCAGTCAGAGCACAGCCATAGATTTTTCCAGTAGCCTGGGAATGGGATCTTAGAAAATGGTGTGCTTGGTCTGACATGTACTTAAATACGTTTCAGAATAATCTATTATGCATCAAGTGTTCAATCAACATAATTAATATTTTTAAGGGGAGCTGTTTACATTGTAAGTTCCATACACATTATTTACAATTTCAACAGTAACAGTTAATGCTCTGTGACAAACTATATTGTTTCCAGCTTGTTATCCATTCATAACAAGGTCAATCTATTACCATTATTTTTGTGAGTGTAGCTGTTACCTTGAGGCAAAAAGTTAATTGTAAATTACAGAGGAGGGATTCTTGAGTTGTTTTTTTTTTTAACTGTATTCACTGTAATGTCTGGTAATGGTGCTATTTTATGAAACATTTACATTTAAAAGCCTTTTGTTATTTATATCAGACATGCTGGACAAATTCCCTTCCAAACTTTTCAAGAACTTATTTAATGGGAAGAGCCATTTGAAAGTATCCAGCTGAACACTTCATAACCATTGCAGTTAAAACCAGATGCAGTCTCATCTATTTTTCCCCTTTGAGACTGGTCCCTCTGCCATTACTGTCCAACACAACTCTGAGAAGTGCTTAGTGCTCTGAGAAGCAGGAGCAGATTTGATTGTAATTTAGAGAAACACTTTAGCCCTTACATCACGAAAGTGATCTGTAAGAGAAGATGTATCTTAAGATTTTATCCAGCCACTGATACACAGGAAGTACAAAGTGCCAGTCTGATGTCTGAACTCTTCTACTGTCCTACTTTTGCACAATTTCTACTTCGTTGGCTGATGCCCCAGCAGACAAAGTTAAATTTTATATTTATGCCCTGCCTTGTTTGCTCCCACTTGAGCAAAAGTCAAAAGGCACGTGGTGTCACTGCTTCCTAGATCACAGGAAGAGTTGCCATTCACAGGCCACACAGAAAAGGATGGAGAACCGTGCTAAAATCTGTCTTTACCACATCACTTTAATGATGCTTCTCAGGGCAAAACTCGTGAGCTTTCCATTAGATCACGGGCTTGTCCATCTTAATGGACAATGGAGAGCTGACAACACTTAACTTCAAACCAGATAACACTTCTGCTGTGCCCACAGATACAGTGGGCACTGTCTGCCTGCCACTTTAGTTGTCTTCTGTATTTGTACTTTGAATTAGGTGACTTATTTAACTTCATTTTATCCTGGCTTTAATTATAACGCTGGCATTGAATCTTCACAATCACTTCCAGAAAACAGAAGACAAACTCATAAACACTGAATATTTTGAGCTGACTGAAGGAAGGAAGAGGGTGATCGCTGATCAGATGCAGAAATGCATTTCTGGGAGAACAGGAATAAGAAAAGTATGTTATAGTTTTAGCTTTCTCTAGGCAGGTGGGAGCTGTTGGGATATTTCCCTAACCATCCTATAAAAGATAATGTTCTAACTTCTCTGTGTTGAAGTTTATGTAGTATGCTAGAGGTGTTTGGGTAAAAAGAAATTGATTTCCTCTGAAATTTTATGCAATACCTGCAAGTATTGATAGAAAACAATAGATTAAGCCCCCTGGATGGGACCTGTGGATTACCAAAACCAACTCAATTTACATTTTCTAGAATCCACTGTTCCAACACCCAACTGCTACTCCTTTCTTCCTCAAGTCCTAATGAAAAATAGATTTGTCAGGCTTACATCTTCTATTTGAAAGGCTCAATATGCTAAATCAGACCAGTTTTTTTAACCACACGCTCTCAGAAACTTCAAGGCATCATCAGGTATTGACATATTTAGCTTACAAAGGGTTAAGTAACATTATTTCTGTGGTCTCCATTGCTGGTAGTATGTTCAAAGTGCACAAAGCTCAAGACATGTGCATTCTTCGTCCAATAACTTGTCCAGTAATTGGTATATTGATTGCTAATGTCATCATGTTTTAGTATATATAAACCCTCTCACTCTATCATACAGCCGCCAACAATCCAAGAAGTCATTGTTTATTCATTGTAACTCCCAAACTGGCCGTGTCAGATTCTGCTTGAGGCCTTGCTGATAAAAATCAGCAGATGATTGGGCACACACATTCTTGACATGGCTGACCCATGACATCTTAGGGCCAGCGGGGAGCCTGTCATTATGTGTACAATACTCTCCTTTCTTTCCCCTTATCTATTCCCAGATGACTTTGAGATTTTTATTAACTCATTAATGACTGAAGATGTCATTAAAGAAAGTGGGGAGGAGGGGGAAGAAGGAGATTTTGTTTGTTTGTTTAAAAGTGGGGAGCAGCAAACCATTGGCTCCACATAGAGACAGGCGGAGGAAGCGTAAAGACAAAGCTGAAGTCTGTCCAGAGGAGAGGATCATTAGCTCATGAGGATGACTAGAGCTAAGCTTTGAAGGGAAGGAGGAAGGAAAGAAAAAAAACAAAACAACTAGGCCATATTTGAAACACAACTGAGGAAGAAGGGATGGATTTCTCCACAAAAACAGCAAAACAAGACAGGTCAGGTTTATGTAGTACAACCAACAACCTACAGGAGCACAGGAGGAAATCTTCCTGACACTGCCTAGGTGCTCAGATACTTAAATATTCTGTCAGAATGATCTTTATGTCCAGGGTTAGCATTTTATCATGCCTTTAAAAGTGTATTGTTTTATACAGGGGAACAGTATTTGCCTTTTCTTTTTTTCCTGGAAAAAAACATCATTTGAACAGTTATTGAACCTGCAGTTCTTTCCCTGTTGGCTTTTTGGGGTTGTTTTGTTTTGTTGATTGGGGGTTTTTGTTTGTTTTTTTTAGGGGTGGGGTTGGGTTTGCAGCTGAAGTTCATGAATTCTATCTGTAAATGTAGCAAACTACGGAGTGTAACTCTGCAGGTTTTTACTATATGCTGAGGACTTGATTGCATTAAAATAGACATCTGAAGCAGAATTCTCATGTGCATTCTCTCACAGCCCACTTCTTGTCCTACAGCAGTCAGTCGCTAAACTCCCCTCAGTTTGAGAGAAACAGCTAGTCCCACCTTAGAGTCTTTTCTTCCATTTTAAAATCTTGCCTCTATGTCTTAATCTCTCTTTGAAACTATCTCGCAGCCAATATTTTTATTGGAGGTTGGATTCATGTGACAATGAATGTTGTCTTCCTCCTGAAATTTGGGTGTTTCCTACCATTAGAGGCCCATTGGTTTAGAAGTTAATATTTTAAGGATTGCAATGATTTTATTTTAATGATTGCCATTTGTGGATTTGACTGAGGAATAGCAAATGCTTTTCTGTCTTAGGCAGCTGCCCTCCATATGGTTGTTGATCTCAACCTAGAAAGCTCTGACATGATTGTAGTGGTGGTGGATGTTAAAGTGACATAGAGCTAGAAGTCATCTGCACTGGCTGGCCTTTAAAAATCTGTTTCAATGTCTATCTATCTGATGAGGTGAGTGGAGGAAAGATGAGCCTGTTTCCCTGAGGTACCTGCAAGTATTGGTATAAAATAATAGAATAAGCCCCCTGGATGGGACCTGTGCATTACTAAAACCAACTCAAACAGGAATCTGCTTATTTCATCACATAAATTGCAGATAATGGCTTAGCAATCAGTCATATCAATCTGACCTTATACACCGACTACAGTAAGTTTTAGAACTCCTCACAGGAGTTAAAAAAGAAAAATTTAATTATGCCATATTGTTTCTGACAGCTCTTCATTCTCTCCACTCTATAGATGATCCAGATCACCTGGATCATAGGGCAAACATTTCTTCTTAGGAACTGTGATATTTGCTGTGTCCCGACTCCTTGCAAAGGCAGTGGACATTCTCTGCAATATTAGAAGTCATTTCTGGTCTGCTTCCCTAAGAGAGATTTTGTCTCCTGGTAATTAACAGAACGTTGTTAGTATTGCACTGGGAGCTGGGATTCTCCATCAAAGGTCAGGGACTTGTGCAAGGTGATTTCTGGGGCTTTAAAAACTACATATGCATATTCCAGAGGAACAAGGATGGGTTTGAAAAAGGAAAAATAAAAAAATTACAACACATCAGCAGGTGCTGGCCTAATCAGCTATCCCCAGCTGAATTAAAATGTGCCACTTCCCTAATGCAGCACTTTGAGAGGCAGCTTTCCTTCCTCTTCACTTTCTGACATCCAGACTCTCTTCCATCGCGTGCCTAAGTGGGAACCTGTGATGAATCTTTGGATAATGGATTGCTGCTTTGATAAACTACTCCTCTAGTGAAACACGTGCCTGTCTTGGTGACAATAATAGCAAAGTGAGGATTTTGTGGAAGAAATAGAGGCTTTGAGGGCTACAGCACCAGAGTGAGTCTATAAATTGCTGGACTGGGATGTTAGATGCCTTTTAATATTTTCAAACATCCAGTAGAGTAATGAAAGAACTGAAGGACTATCCTGATGTAAGACCTCGGGAGAGTTGTTTTCAGAGATCATGGGAGCTCACAGCTTGTTTAAGAACATGAAGTCCTATCCAAGTAATAGCTGGAAATAAGTTGCTTGATTTTTCTATCCCTAAAGACAAATTCTTGTAATAGCAAAAGTGTAAAATCCAACAAAGAGAGGCTTGATACTTTCAGATACTCCAGCCACTTCATAGAGGAAAAAAAGGCACACTGACAGTGAAACTACTTGGGGTAAATAATGAGGACAGACTTCTCAGAAATAAACTGGCATGGATTTGGCCATGAGATGTCAGATTCATAACTTGGGAAATGAAAGCATCTATATACTAGAGAGCAGGCCCTAGCCCAGCAGTGGCAATTCAGCCTTCTGAGCCACAGGGATTTCTTTATAAGCAGTGGTATATTAAATGTGGAATTGGTTAGGCCAAAGGGACAGCAGTAAAACAGAGACAACATGCAGTGACCAAAAATGAGCTAAAGCCAGACACTAATTACTTTGCAGTAATTTTGTTTTCCTTTAGAGTTGACTAATATCTTTTGCTCCTGGAAGGTAAATTCTTTTCCTGTTGCTTAGGTTTTACATCTAGTACTTTTTTCTTTTCAACTGAAGCTGAGGAGAAAGCTGGTTTTATCCAGTTTAGAACCTTTATCAATGTAAAGATGAGGGGTGGATTTTTATACTGTGCACATAGGTGGAGTGGGCTGAGGAGGAGCACTTTTAGACAGGCCTAGGTCAACAAAACAGATTCATCCATCACTTCTGCCAAAATGGAAAGATAGTTGTCTTGATGCTTGGTCAATCTGAGACCTTTCTACTTAGTCAGCTGACAAGATTGCAGATATTTGTGACAATGAGGACACTTATCCACTAGTAAGGTTACTGAAGACCACCTACCATTTTGGTGGTGGGTCTTCAACTTAGGATGCTCTAAAATCTTGAACTCTAGCATATTGCTATTTGCAGTCCTCTTCTCCTTACCAGCTGAGAATTGTTACCAAACACTAATCTAGAATAAGATAAAATAACAAAAGGAAGGGCTTCTGAGGTGATAATGGTGGAAGGTGTGAGAGTCAGTAGAAAGTACAGTAAAGAACCCCGTGACAAGTCATGATAAATGGGTCGTTATAAAATTCATGTTTAGGCTGCACCAGTCTGGGGATAATGCCATTCGTCATGGCAACACTGGGGCACTAATGAGCCCTCATTGCATATTCATGGCTTTGGTGCCTCTCTTCTCTTGCTGCCTCCCTCCCACCCTGAACCAATGCCTGGTAAATATCTCCACCTCAAGCTGAAACTCGACTTAGGCTGCTTTTTTTTTTTTTTCCCTTTTTTTTTTTTTTTTATTTGTTATGTTGCAGCAATTACACTGTAAAAGTGCTGCACAAGATTGATTGCTCTGATCTGTAGTTCAATTGTAAATTAGAATACACATCCCCCTGGGGACACACGGCCCCTATTTGTGATTAAGAAAAAAGCCCCATAATAGACTAATAGCTAAAGTTCTCTCTCTTTTACTTTCAGGCAATTAGCTTGATGAAATGGCCTCTTTTTGTGTACCCTGGAAGTGTAAACTGATATCATAATGAAGTATATGATGTTTATTCTATTATTTTCACCTTGCCATGTATTCAAGAATGCATAAATAATGGCTGCTTTGTCTAGTACATTTACTGATTCAGAAGTAAACTATGTCTTAAAGATGCAGTGTATGATCCTGTAGCCTTATATGAAGCTGGGCACCATGACTGGTCCCTATAAAAACTAATGTTCTGCCTAAAGAAGTTGGAGACCATTTTTAGTCAGGTGGTTAAATACTGTTTGCAAGACACCTTCATTTATAAAGAACCTTAACTGGAAAATCCTCCTAATAACCTTGTGAGAAAAATAAGGTATCTCCATTTTACAGAAAAGAAAACTGATGGAGAGATGCTGAACACATTACACAAGCCCACATAGGACCTTGTAAGTGCTTAAGAAATCCTAGCTCCTTGACCTTTTTTTTTCCAGGCAATCAGAAGCTCCCTTTCCTTGCTCATAAAGGGTTATTAATGCTGTCCTGGGAAGTTCATGGAATGGCTCTGACCTTATCTTGCCTCAGAGAGGTAAAACTCTGTGATGTCATGGCTGTCTTCATTCCCATGTGACATACATGGCTAAAACTCTTTCACCTGAATCCAAGGTGGATATGGTCATGCTCATATTCAATATCATGTCTTGGATGTTGGCTTTCCCAAGGCTCAATTTGAGCTGTCAGTCTGAGTAAATGAGTCATGTTGTGCAATGGCATTATAACGCTGGGATGGTGTTCGTGCAGTTGAGCTCAAGATAAATATCTGGGAAGAAAACTGCCACATGATGATAGCTCTGGGCATACCTGCTTTGTGACAAAAGGTGCTTCTGCATTAGCATTTCACTTTGGCCCAGGCGTGCACTTTTGAAGTGAATCCTCCAAATGACCCTGCTTGCCCTGCCCCACAGTGCGAGGCAGTCTTGGAGCACGCAAACCCAATTCTTTTATGTGAAATTGAACCAGATGATGTGGTCTGGGAGCTCCAGCAGGTAACGGGAATTCAGTCCACGGGAGCATGCTAGAGCTAGTCTGAGTAAACCTCTGACATGCAGTGACCTGGGGCCAGTCCCTGCTCTTCAGTGCACAGTGTACACATAGCTTTGTTTGCCTATTTGCTAAGTGAAGCAGGGTTCCTACCCAAGGAGTTGGAGAAGCTCAGACAGTATGGCAGGGAGGATGTATGAAATGGCCTGAAAAATCCCTGTGAGAACATGCACTGCTTTATGGATAACCCCATCAGTTTATCTGCAGTAGAAATATTTTCATTTAGTTCAAATTCTGTGTGTGAGAGGTTCTGTAAGGGAATATAACAGAGTTTGGAAACATTTTGCTAAGAAGCAAGGGTAACGCTCTGTACACGGCTACAATACCATATTCTGTTTAAACTTGTTCATCATTGTCTTCTTGCATGACAGCCCTGGCATTTAAAATATGTTAGGGGTGACACAATACTTTCACCTGGTGCAGACATATATCACTGGAAGGATGTTCTCATAAACAAAGTGCTGCAGGCTATGATCTTATCATTCTCCTCTTCCTTCTTCTCAGTCCAGCTCAATGACAAACACGTATTTCTCTTCTTTGCTCCAGTTGCTGGTCTGGAGAAGCCCGGTGTTGGAGCAACAGGTGATGTTGCAAATCAAGAATGGAAAGCATTGGTGGTGGCCTGGTGGGGGGAAAGCAGTGGAGGGGGCATCAAACATGGAACAGATTTGATCGGGCTTCAGCCGGCGCACCAGTTCTGTGTGGTGCTGCGATTTTATAGCGTGAGCAAAAGTTTACTCCCGTGCATGCCTGCACACGCGTGGGGTTTGGAGAAAGACAGAAAGCAAATGAGAGTGTTCACGTGTAATTAGCTGACTATTAGTCTGGTTCAGCCAAGGCAATAGGCAGACAGTAAACTTCGAGATAGCTCGCAGATAAAAGGACACTTGACCTTCTGGAGAAAGCTGGAGGTAATAGTTCAGAGGAGAAATTCCTGACAAATTGAGCAGGCATCTAAAGATATTCTTACCCTTCACTATGAGCACAGTGTAACTATACAGGTCTGCCCTCCCTCCCCTACAAAGCTTAACCTTTCTTGGCATCAAATTATTTCAGAATTGATCATCATTTTCTTTTTAAACACATTAGTTTGCACTAAAACTGTGAAATTCCACGCTCATTCTTCCTACCCTCCTTCTTGTAACTGTACATGAAATAGACACTGTAACCCTTGTAGGGGCTGGAATACCTCCAGTTATTTATCTAAGAGTGCAGATGACCAGGTCTAGTGAAAACATTATCACTTACCATGAGCATCACACTTCAAAAGAAACCCAAAGCATTCCCGAGTTCGAGTCTTTTCAACTTCTATGAAAATGTGGGCATTTTACTAAATGAAAATGTCATTTTATTTTTTTCTTGCATTTTATAGCTGGTAGGGAAATGCTTTTCTCTGTCCTCTGGGAGTTTTCAAGATTCCAGTTTTTTCAGCTCATTTTTTGGCTAACCAGTAAGCTGCTAAAAAAAAAATGAAAAAATCAGACTGAGCATTTGCTTCAGTAATTTGAAAATACTTCTTTTTTTTTTTTTTCTCTCATTTATAAATTAAAAATTATCTGAAATTCTGAATATCTGTTCATGTAGAAGCTTCCATTTCTCCAGGCCTGTATGCCCATGGCCTGTTTTTCCTTCTATTACTCTCAAGTAGGACTGATCTGAAGTGTTTCTGTTGAAGTGAAAATTTGTCATAAGTTTTGCATAACTTGCACACTACTTCTTTGCCAGTGTGTAAACTCTGTAGCAAGGCTATTGGGACATTTTCCTACAAGGAAATGTAGGACTAGCAACATTTGGTAAATAGTCATTCCTTAACCCCCAAAGAAAATGACCATTTTTAGTTTTAATGCTCATTTGTTCAAGCCTTATGTAGGCATTTGTCATGAACAAAAGCTGGAGTAACTTTTCTGCAGAAGAAATATTGACTCAAAGAGTGCAGGATTCTGTTGATGTTTCAGTTCATCTTGGAGGAGGGAACCTTCTGCTGTAGATCTCAAGTGATGCTCAAGGAGAAGAATAGCATGTACAAGGAGGAGAGCCAGAATGCCAGTGCCCAAGAGTCTACCACTAGAGATAAAACCTGGGGACCAAGTCAAGGTAAGGGCCCTCACAAGCCACTCAGAAAATGCTTTCTTTGCAGCTCTTGCTACCCTGCTTCCCTTCTTCCAAGACCCATCCTGTTTGTTCTGCATCCCACTCTGCAGAATAACAGGAAAACCTGAGATTTTTCACAGGTTTCTGACGAGAGGAGCAAGGTTTCAAAAAAAGCATTTGCCTTGCCTAGAAGTATCTGTGCTGGGTTACACCAAAGGTCCAGTTAACCCCTCACCATGTCTGTGGCAGAAACCCCCAGCAGATATATAGAAAAATGTCAGAAGTCAAACACAGACTAATTCTTCTCCCAACATGTTTTCCTTGTTCCTGTTACTGAGTGCATTGCAGAGACTGACAATAGAAGTTGCATAAAACACAAATGTTTAATCATAGAGACATTTTGGCTGGAAAAGACCTTTAAGGTCATTGAGTCCAGCCATTAACCCAGCACTGCCAGGTCACCACTAAACCATGTCCCTCAGCACCACAGCTCCATGTAATGGTATCAAAGGAACTATCTTCTGTGAATTTCTAGTCTTTTATTAAATGGGATTATATTTCTGGAATTCTGTGGCAGAAAGCCCTGCAGTTTAATTGTGCTCCAGAAAATTTCCTTCACCTTAAACCTCTTTTGCTCCTTGTAGTAACATGGTGAATAAATATTCCCCTCTTCAGAACATTCTTCATAACATTTCTCACTCACTGTATAAACCTCAGCCATCTCCTTTCAAACTGTTCTAAATTGGTCTGTCTTTTTCTCACGTGGAAACAGGCACATACAATTACATACAAGACAACCACTATTGAACCAAACTTGTTTCTGAGATTGAAACTCTTCCAAAAATTAATTTATTTAAAGTAATCCAAATGGTGCAAATATCCAAAGATCAGGCTGATCTAGAAAACCTGCCCGCAGCAAAATCATGCAATTAGAATCATGCTTATAAGTGTTGGAGTCTTAAAACATTAATAGATCATTTTAATGGAAGGAGTTATTAAAATTGTATTTGATTTGCATTATTACAACACTGAATGCACTATAGAAAACTGAGTTCATGAGGGAAGTGCAGCACAAAACAGACTCATATTATCTGAGTTGGTACTTTAAAATAGACTATGCTTTACAGTTCTGCCTGAATTGTCTTTAGTTTTCTTTCTCTTCTAAATTGATAAGAACTCCTGGTTATATATTAGAAATAGAAAATGAGGAGGAAGATAGGAAAATAACTGGAGATTGATATTAAGCCTCAGAAAAGTAATTTGAGGTGCAAAAAAAATCCTTCCCAACTTAAGGAACTTTTATCATATATGACATGTGTTGTTCTGATTCCAACCACTATCAAAAGTTCCATGAATTGCAGGATTTTTGTAGATGATTTAGGAAAAAGTTGCCCCAAGTGTGGGAGCAATTATAAAGAAATTCACAACTCATTAGCAAGTATTCCTTTTTTTTTATATCTGCTACAAGTAGACTCTAATTTCTGGATCTCTATCTGACATCTTTCTTTTTTGGGCACTTACACCCCCCCTCCGAGGTGTTTCTAAATTTCCCAATTTCATTAGTGGGACACCACCATCAAATCTGATGTGTAAACACCTTCCTTCATCCAGTAGAATGCAGAGTTTCTTGGAGTCGCTGGAATAATTTCCATCATTTCCAACAGATTTAAGAATAAACCTGCAAGGGTTAAATATATATATAACACCATAATCATAAAGTGGAGGAAAGAATATAGTGAATTTGCACTGCAATTGAGATATTTTTAGGGTTTTTATTCCTGTAAAGGTACGTCCCTCATGCACAGTTGTCGAAAATAGCGTTTAGGCATTTAGACATGAGTTGATTTAAGCCAGTACAGAAGCGTGCTCTAAATTTTCAGGGCAGCACAAATGTGCAAAAATGGCATCTTTGTGTTCAAGAGCTCCATATCATTTAGAAGAACTGTGCCAATAAATTAGACAAGGGAGAGTATTTCTATTAAAAATAGAAATGTTGTCCCATAGAAAAAATGTTCTCTATCTTCTGAACTTGAAATATGGTTTTAAATTCAATGATGAGAACCTTAGCAGGTGTAAATCATCACAGAGATGATGCTGTAGCACTTTACATGATATTACCAAATTGTCTTGCTGGTAATTAAGAATATCCTCTGTGGAAAAGGACCAATGACAGGAGAAAGTATAAGTTGGTATTGTCTCAGCATGCATAAGGGGTAGGCAGAAATATTCACGTGCATAATCTTACGCCTTACCTCCATGATACCCAATGGGCTAAACCAATAGCATACAGAATTATCTTGGAAAAGGCAATTCTCAGCAAAAACTAAAAATCTGACGAGTTGTCTCTAAGTTTTTCCTAAGTATCCATGGTAAAAATGAAAACTAACAGGCATGCGCTTGGAAAATGCTTCTTCAAAAATGCTTCTTCAAACTTGCTTTTAAAAATCCAGAGCATATTATACTCAAATGTTTTTCAAGCCCAATTTTTCTGTGCTTCATCCCAAGAAATTCAGTAACTCTTTCCCCTTTCTTTTCATGGGTTTACAATGTCTATGTTCTACAGCCCAGGGAAACAAATGTAATTCCTATTACTCAGCAAGGTAATGAAACCATTCTGATGAAACATGACAAACTTTTAATGAATTTCCAGGGTAAATTCAGTGGAAAAGGACACCTCTGAGTTCAATAAACACTTCCATAAAGAGCCATACATTGTCTGCTACAAGTTCCCTCAACATACCAATGTAATGAATCTTTTCCAGAATCAAACTTTTCTTCAAAAAGCAAGTGCTTCCCTTCCTCAGTATTAAAGGTTCATCTCTTCTGATTCTTGTGGAAAGTTTTAACATCTTCCTTAAGGACATGTCCATTCTGAGCTGTGTAATCTCAGGGCTGGGATCTCAAATGTTCATGAACGTGCTCTGACTTCTGTATTCTGCTCCTGGCTTTCCCCAGTACTCTGTGGGGGTTTTAAGTCATTTGGGTTTAATTCAGTTTAGGTCACTATGAGGATGGTAGGTCTAAATTCCATGTAACAAAACATATAGCTGATGACCAATTCCCTATTTTCTCANTGAATGATACTTGGATGCATGCCTATCCTGTAAGTCCAAAGTAACCAGATCATGTTAAAAGGCCAAATATTTACCATACATGAAGACAAAAAAATAGGTTACTTGTGGAAATCTTTATTGCAGACATTGAAGGATAAATTAGATTATCAGAAATCAAGAAAAAAATAGGCATATATCTATGATTAGTCTTTGATCTCATGTAAAATGTAGAAAGGCAGAAAATGCTGTGTATTTCAGGTCTCTGAGCAAGAACCATTATCTAGGCATCAAGTGTAAACACATTACAATCAGAAGATTTTTTCCAAGGAATGAAAAAAATCCTCTAACATCAGGAGGTAGATATATTTGAACGCTTCTCTTGAAGCCCTCAAAACCAGCTCTGGATGCCCCTGTGTAAGACAGGCTCCAGCAGCATGATCCCTCCAGAACTTCTGATCAGGCAGTCTCCTGATTTTGAGATCTGTAGCCCAAACACACACATGCTGAATATTAGCATCTTTCTGAAGCTGCTTAATGTATTAGGATCCTTTTTAACCTGTTGGTATCATGACTTTGCTTTGCATCATGTAACATGGAGAACTGGAACCTTTTTCCATACTGATCTAGAACATATAAGTATCCACATATGAAGACTACTGCCTGTTGTAAAACAGAAAATAATTTGTATAGAAGGAAAATTCCGTGACCTACCAACTAAATGAGAAGCGCAAATAGTTTCTTGTGTATGGCTCCCAGTGAACTCCTCTGGTTTTGTGCATATTGGAGCTTTGTAAATCTCCAGAGTTTTCTGTTTAGCAAAGCAGATGTGCAAATGGAGATCCTGGTGACCTCACTTCTGAGAATCGGGCCTTTGACATACATTACTCTCCTGCTGACAGCAAGAGAAATGTGGATCAGTTGGCATTTCACACCTGCAACTAATGTAGAAGTTGTAACGATAAAAGTGAGCATTAGGAATAGAAGTGATGCTTTGGACACAAACCAGCTATATTTAATGGGAAAGGTGCAAATCCACATCACGACTCAGGGTACGTATTAGCTGCAGCCCTTCCTTAACCTGGAAAGAAAGAATTATATCCAAGGGAACTTACCTCAAAGAGTTTCTCTTTCCTCTGGCAGAAGTGATGATTAGGCTAAAATTGGCCATTGGTTTTATCTGTACTTGGGGAATATATGATTTAGTTCATACAGCTTCAGCTGGTAGACCAGCCTCAGTTCAAGATCCTGATCTGCTACAAATACCTCTTCACAATCAACAGAGCAACAAATTGGTAGTAGAGCCAAGGACCTTGCCCAGCTCCTTTGGCCTAGACTGAGCTGACCTGGTAATTCTGCGGAGGGTGAGATCTTGCTGAACATCCCAAGTTCTTCAACTCCTCTCTGCCTTGGGAAGTCTGTGTCTCCAGGCAGGCTTCTGAGGACAGGAAATACAAGAGCTTTTCACCTGCTATTGTTGGTGACAGATGCTCTGCACTGCTCTTTGGGCCTTTTGGACTTCTACTAATGCTGCAACATGTGCTATCCTATAATATGCATCACTGATTGGGGCTCTCTTCACCAAAGCAGATCTACCAACTGCAGAGTGTTTGGAGTTAGAGCCCTGTTGAGGAGCAACAGGAGCTCCAGCAAATCCTGTTGGGTAGGTGGAAAGGTACCATCACCCTTTATATCAGCTTGGTTTAGCCCTGGGAATTCATCTCCACTTGATGCTTTCTGGAGGTTTCTTTGTCAGTGTCTAGCAGGTGGCCACTCTGATGCCTCTCAGCCTACAGTCTGATGCCTCACGGCTTTCTTCCTGCCTGACAAATGTCACCAGTGCAAATGAGCAGTTTTGTGTCCTCCTGCCAAACCTACAGGGTAGGAATGGGCGACACCAGCACCTCTCTCCTTGAAAAGTCAGGGGACACCACCACTGCCAACACAGAACCCCAGGCAGTTACGTGACATTCAGCTTGAGAAAGGAAACCGGTTTGTCACTTCATTGCTTAACAGTGTGACTTCAGACCAGAGCTGAGGTGTACCTCTGGGCACAAGAGATAAGGTTTCATCATTAACACTGTATTCATCGTGTTCTGAAGATATTCTAGTTGCCATTCTCAAAATGTGACATAACATCAAAAATGTGGTAGGATTCTCATGCATGAATGCTAATTCCTAGGTTCTTCCTAACAGAGCAAAGCATCTCTCCCTACTCATCCTCCTGATTCCTATTAGAAGACACAACAGCTCCAAAGTAGATGAGAGCTGTCATAATCCATCACCTCTTGGCCTGAGAACTGTATATATATGTAGGAAAAGTGTTCTTACCCAGAATAACATAAGCTGTAGATGAAGTTTGTGTTAATACTTTTGTATAACATGATCATATGTATATACTCTGCAAATGGATGTAGTTGAGAATAGTACTGCATATGATTCAAAGTCCATTAAAACATGGAGGAAGGACACAGGATAGATAAAGGCAGGGAAAAAAAAGAAAAATAATAGATGGGGAGACAGCTAAAAAGATGACAGGTGTGACAGGCAGGATCAGGTAGGACAAATCCAAATAGTTTATAAGCAGGTGGAAAAGTGCCTCTCTGGCATTGTACGTTGTACCTTTAGTGCTTCTCCACAACATTGTTGTGCTGATTTTTCTACTCCTGATGCAAACAGAGTCCTGAAGTTCTCCTATTTTTATTTTTTTTTTCCTGTGTAAGATGTCCTTTATGCTGTGATGAGATCACTGGTGTATTAGTTCATTTTAATCTTTTCAGAAAGAATCCAGGAACTGCAGTGAGGTCATGACTGCAGTAATGTCTAAAAGGATGGGTTTATGGAGGAAAGGAGAAATTTTTCTCAGTTAGCAAAACTGTAACAGAATTTGTGGCTCTCAAGTGCGTTGGACAAGTTATGCTTTATTTTCCTGCATGTTTTTGCAAAAGACAGCCTGCTTTTTTTAATTTTTCCTAAGTATTGCATAAATCCAACAAAGCTCGTAGACAAAGCACCCTGTTAGAGCAGTGTTGCATTTGAACAATCATCTAGAACCATCTTTACCCATGGTACCTCCCCAGTTATACAGTCAAGAGGGGGGGTAAACAAAGCAGACCCCTGTGATGACCTGGAAGTCCTCACATTAGACCTTCTGATTCAGATTCTGATTCAGAAGGCAAATACTTCACCAAGAACATCCCAGTTCCTATCTCTTTCAAGGAGAAAAATCCTTGGGGCATCCCTGAGGGCCATGGTGTCATTGTTTAATATGACACATTTGTGCCTCTTTGATCAATGGAGTAATACCAGGCGTGAATTTGGCCCGTGACATTTCAGGAAATGATGGTGACTCGGAAGTGCCAAACTTACCCTGGTTTTCTCCCATCTTTTCCACTCTCTGTTTGCTAAGTGAAGTGACAGGTCTTAGCGATATAATTCTGAAAGCTCTCTGGATGGATTTAGAACTGTAAAGAAATATGTAGACAGATGGAATCAGAGGCTTCTCTTTACCATGGCCAATGTATCGTATTTTAATGTGTTCTAATGAACTTAAAAATTACTCCCCAGCGTGCTTGCTGCCTGGGTCAGAGGGGGTTACTTTGAGTTTGCCGTCTTCCTGGATTCTTGAGATAATTCCCTCTGGATTTGTTGGGTCAACAACAAAGTGGTGATAACAAATACACTGCTGCTTTAATCCAGCACCATTCTTTCTCCCTCTTTGCTGTGTGGATTTGTGCATAATAGGAAGTACAGTGCTCCTAGCGGAACAACTTCAGGGCATTAGTGACATGCAGCATAAAACCAATTCCCCTTTCATATCCAGAGACCAAGCATCCTGGATGATCTGTGTGACACAGTGGATGCCACAGGTTTAGTTTAGCTCCAAGAGTTTAAAAGCTTCTGTTACCCAAGGAGGAGTGGGAGATTAATGGCCTTCATTGATAGCGATGGGGAACGGTGCGCCCTAAATCCCACTGCAAGCAAAGAGCCCACCTCTGCATTCTAGTAATGTAACTAAAGAAAGCCTTCTTATTTAGAAAGACTAATTAATAATGCTTAGTGGTCTGGATTACTAAATATGAATTGTCAGGGATTTCAGCAGGCTTAGAGAGGTGGGAAAATGGGTTAACATTGCATTGTTCAAAATTACAGGGTTTAAAATTGTTTAAAGCGATAAGCAGATAGGGTTTCCACACCAGATTTGAGCCATTTGTTCTCTTCTACTTGTACTAAAATTTTGGCTTGAGCTCCCGTTGTCATCTACCCAGACTGCTTTCCAGACAAGCTAATTTGTCTACCTGTGTTCCATTTTAGGCCTTGGTTTTAATTTGAGGATGATTCCTGCTAATACCGAAGACTGGAGAGGACATCCATTAAAAGTCTACACAGCAATTGAAATGGAAAATTCCAAAAGAAACCCTATTAGAGTTTTTCTCCATCAAATCAACATTACAGACTTCTTATGCATTTCTTAATTAGACATTGATATTAACTGGACTGTTGCATGATTTAAATCTAGCTCTTAATCTCAGCTATTCTATGCTGCTGTAGTTTTTATGACATCCAACTAGTGACTGCTTTATGCATTAATCTATCTGGAAAACCACCTTCACATTTTTTTTGTCTTTTTTTAGAAGAATAAAGGCCCCAAGAAGGAAATGAAAGCTTTTGGGTTCAGCCATTAGTAATTTTCTGCTTAGTATTTGAAAAATTGCTTATTTTAATTGCTTCATAGAAGAAAAAGATATCAAAGCTAACGTTCTTTCTCTCCAAACTTTGTAATTATTTCTCTCAGACTCTTATTTGAAATGCCTTGAAAGGATTTTCATTGAAATGTAGATTTCTTCTCTTTCAAAAGTACTTTTATTCCCCTGTGCTTTTTCCTTTTTTTCTAGTGACTTCCTCTCTAGATTTAGAGCAAAATACATAGACTCCACTCTCTGGACACTGTAGCATGTGTCATACAGATGTCCCTTAAGTGCCATCTTCTTTAAAACTAACCTTCCCATGGCCTAAAAACTGCACTGACAAATGGCCACAGACCTTGGACTGCCTGGTATCCTTGGATTTCCTCCACAGACAGTGAAGAAGAATCATAGATGTTAAAGGGGTTTGCTCTATCAGGGTCATACTCATCTGAAAATTGCTGTGTGGTTTGCTTTTTAATATCACTAGCAAAATCAGGAGAACCTTATGGAAAAGCTTTACGGTAGTGAGCACATCAGTGAACTGAAGTTTGGGGCTTATGATAAAGTCTAGGCACAGGTAAGCTTTCCAGCAGTGTAAATCCTGAATATCCTAACTCAGGAAGGAGTTTGCTAACCAAACCCTGTAATTAGTTCTGCATTGTATTTAAACATCAGTAGCACAAAGCTTCAGGACCGTGTTGGCCTCATCAGTAATCTTCGATACCAACACAGCAACAGTAGCAAGAAGTTCTTTATTTCACCTATACATTTCCAGGGAACATTATTTACTAATAGATTATGATCTGGTCAAAATGATCTATACATTCATTACTTCTAGAGTGGGCTTTCATAACTCACAGTATCTAAGAATGAGGCAAAACTCACATTTGTTTATAGTCCAGCAATTCTGCTCAGCAAAAAAAGGTGCAGAGAAAATACTGTCCTAAGCACCTTGTGATCTGCTCCGAGTCCCAGGTGATTTCTCATGCCAGCTCAAAAACATCTTTAAAAGCCCCAGAAGAGTGGGGCCCTGGCTGCCCCAGAGAGTCCTCAAAATATAGCTGTTCTCTCTGCAAATAAGGGGCCCCGCAAGCCTAGTGCAGTCAAGGCCAAGGTTATCTCACAGGGGGAATCTTCATAGTGGAACAAAACATTTTGAGAAGAGAAGATTGAAATGAAGCTAAAGCATTCTCAGTATCAGATTTTACATGCCTTTTTTTGCAATAACACAAAAGGAAGAAAGAACAAGAAAATGAGTTAGAGGAAGATGGAGAGAGAGATGGTCTGTTAAGCAAAGCTACTTTTTTACTCTCTGAATTTACAGTCCTGATAGACATCTTTATTCAAAATTACTCTTTTTTATATATTCAGATACTACAGTTTTCAATACTAGGCCTGAAATTTGTCTGGACAGATTACCCTCTTATTCCCACAATGAAACTTAATTATCCTTTTTATGTCTTCAAATACTTCCAGTCATTTCCTGAACTGTTTCTGGGGACAGAATGCAGCTGATGGGTCAGTCAGTAAAGCAAGTACTGTGCATCCCTGTGGATCACACGTTTTTGAAGGCAGAAGCCCTTTGGTCCCAGGTTCCCTTAGAAAGATTTTGAGCACTAGTACATGTCATTTGCTCAGATCTACTTCTGCTGAGCTTTTTTTTTGACTAGTCAGACTCATCATTTTCTCAGCACCTTTCTGTGTATTACTTGGAAGCATCTAAACGTGAGTAACTCACCTGGAATCTGTGGAAGGATATTTGAATGATTCACCTCTGAGACAAGAATAACCCCTCATGAAATCCAGGATGGAAATGACTGCATGGTTTAAAACACACCTTCCTGTATCACTGCTGGGGCAGCAGGAAGGAGTGCATCTGAGTAGTTAAAAGTCCAAATCACTAAATAAATTGGTTCAAAGCAGCAGTAGTAGCACAGAACATTGTTTAAGCTGCTGGCATTGAGTAGTTAGTAGACTTCAGGACACTTTATTGTGTGTGTACACACATGTAAAGATACCTCTAAGTACTAAAGAGAAATTATGAGTATCCATTCTGTCTTTGAGAGGGTTTTTTTTTTAGCTGTTACTATTTTTGTAAAAGTCTCAGTTGTTCAGTTAAGAAATTAAGGAAGTGTTACAATAAATTAAAATATATATAGGCTTAAGAAAATCCCCATTCATCAGCAAGTGGAGAGATAGAACTGGTGCGTGTTATAAAATTATTTATGAATTAAATGCTAAATCCCAAAAGGCTGACCTGGCACAATAATTTTCATCTATAAACAGACCAGGTGTTGCTGCAGTACAGGGGTTTGCATTATTGGCTTGAACAAGTAGCAGTCAAATGCAATTTCACAACTAGGCTGGGATTAACAGACTTTGTATGGACTTTATACACCATATAAAACCCAAATTAAACAAAAATCCACTTACCCTGTCACATCTCTGCATGAAAGTTGCTTCTTCCAAATCCAGTTTGTGACCCCAGCCTGAAAGCAGGGAACAGGATGATGCAGTATCACTGAAACCACATAGTCTGTCATACCAAAACTAGAGATTAAGACAGCACTGTGGAATAAGACATAAATTTCTCTGTCACACCCAACCTACATTTTTTCCTGATGAGTTTATCATTCTCAATAATTTCCACTAGCCTGAGAGAACAGATAATCTGTTTTCTATAAATACAATAAATAGTGCTTCAAAGGACATGGCATTTATTCAATTCATCATTTCAGTGAGTCAAAATAAATATAAAAAGAAAAGATGTCTAAAGGAACAAGCAGCAGGATCCTGGGATAGAGGGTCTCAGGCTGAGGCTCCATTTTTGCTGCTGGTAGGTCCTGTCATCTTAGACTGGGAACTTCAACCTTCAGCCTGGGTGCATTTATCAGCCTCCATAAAGCAGAGAGTTAGCACCTTTTACAGGGCTCTTACACTGAGGTGTGCTGTACAGTCTGCACCGTGCCTGGCAATAAACTAGGTCCTGATCGCATCGGTGCCCTCGCTCCACGTGACTGGAAAATGAGTGATAAAAAAATAATAATAAGCTCCGAATAATTATGTATTGTCTTTATAGTGAAGCAGGCCCTGAGCATTAGGAGCTCTCCACTGGGAGAAGTCCCATTTAAAAAGTCTCCCTGGCATAAAAATGAATCGGATCCTGTCACATGAATGGCCTGCATTTACTATTCTTTTCACTTACCTTGGAGTCGTTCATTTTCTGAGCTGACTTGGGCCTGTTCCCCAGTTATCAGCAGGAACTGGAAAAGAAGAACTTGCTGGAAATGGAGTATTAAATAAATACACAAACATAGAACTGCTGACCTGGCAGATGTACTATTACAACCATGATGTAAAACTATCAAACAACCAGTGGAACTTGTGAACATCTCGTGATTCACATCACAAAGAACAAGGGAGAAAAATGAGAGAGGATTTACACCAGTTCTAATGAATATGGAACAACACTGGATTTTGAGATCATAAGAAGTTCCATAAGAAGCTGGGCTTGCCTCAGGTGTGGGACATCTCCTCCAGGGAGATGGAGTAAAACAGAATAGGGCAGAGGCAGAAACACTACCAGTAACCTAATGGATGTTTTGGTGGGAAGAAGGGGAGATCAATTATGGGAAAGGTCTGCTGGCCATTAAGTGTCCTGGAGCAACTATTGCAACACTGAAGCAATGAGTTTCCAGGTGGCTTTAAGGCATCTGCCCTAAGGAAGCATTTGCAACTGAAACTGCTTCCTCTCTCTCTTAACTCTCTGATTCCCATGGGCCAGCAGTTGCCTTGCTAAATGAAATCCTTCTTTAGGGAGACAGGCTGGCCCCAGGGATTGGTAATGCAATATAGTGCCTTTCATCTCTCACCCATGAACCCAAGTCAAACAGAGTTTGGTAAAAGGCCAATAACCCTTCGCATCCCAGGGGCTGTTTGGTGACCTGTGCGAAATGATGAGGGTCATCTCTGTGTCTGTTTACTAGAAGGCAAGTGTCAACCTCACCATAAAAAGGGACACAGTTACTACTCATTATCACCCAATTTAACATTCTTAAGCCAAGAGAATGAGCCTGGAAAATTCAGCCATCTTCTTACCCAATGACGGTGGTCCCAGTAAGTCAGGGCTTGAAGTACATTAATGAGGACAGTTGCATTGTAGCAAACCAGGACGTGCCTCTCCTGTGGACAAGAAATCCAAGTCTGAACCACTCGGAGCAGTGTGTGATTGCAGTTCTTCCCAGATCGATGTGGGAATGCCCTAGGAAGAATGGTTCAGGCTTTAGGTGCAGCAGGCGCTGAATCGTGGCCATGAAGTTACAGAAAGCTGCAGACTTCAGCAAATCTGCATTTAGGGCCTTCAGTAGACATGGGCAACCTTCACAGGGACACAGCATCCAGCATGGATAGAGTTAATGGGAGTCACTGGAAGGCTCTTTTCCCTCACCCATCACGAATATGCTGTTCTGGTTACCAAAATAGCTGTATTTGGAAGGGTTGAAGGCCAGGAGCTCACTGTGGTACCCATTCTTGCCCTATGCACTGCTCATTTTAAGGTCAGACCTTTAGCATCAGGAACCTGTTAGAAGAAAGAGGAATCACTTTAGAAGTTCTTGCCACTCTGGGGGTTACCCTGGAAGGTCTGAGAGGGGAAAGGGAAAGGCAGGGGCAGATAAACACTTGGCCACATGAAAAATCAGCTGCCCCTAAATTTCAATAGATCTACATAAACCTCCAAAATCCATCCCAAACCCTGTCTGGCTCGTTCTTACCCACAGTGTTTCTAGTCACCACTGTCATTTGCTAACCCTTCTATGCCATAGCAATGATAACAGTGCTGTTGTCAACCCCGAGTTACTGTTTAATCCCAACTATCTTGATTAATTGCATTAAATTGGTATAGCTGTGTTAATTAAACAGAAGATGGCAGAGGCAGTTTTTACTTATTCTTTTGTGGAGATCATTTCCCAGGGCTTCGCAAGTTGCAGAAAAACAACAATATAGACACACCACACATCACATTTCAGCTCAGCTGATAAAGCTGTTTCACTTGTACAGTGGCCCATGATTTTTTTCCACATGTCACAGAACAGGCTTAATTACCATGCTGCTGCTGCATGGCAGCTCCCCTCACTTTTTCTTTCTTTTCTTTTTTTCTTTGTTT
>VWZY01003615.1:6061-23614 GCA_013399075.1 Chloroceryle aenea | reverse complement strand
CGTAGAGGCAAATGCCAAGCCTGGAAAGGAAATTTGATGCGTGTCCATGAATTGGAGTTTTCAAACTTTGGCTGAAGATTAGTACATGTAAACATAGCTCTGCCCCCTTCATCTTGGATAATTGGTCACAAATGCTACTTGACACTTCTCAAATCAGACACTTTACATACTTCTGAGCATAGCTGAACTTTTTTGGCAGGAATTAATTTGCTTTGCAACTCAGCCGCTCATTCCTGGCCCGATCCCTACTCCAGTGATTTCAGGGCAATGTTCTGCCAGTGCGAGAGGCACAGAGGCAGGACCAGATCTGTTCGCTGGCGCTGACGAGCCTGGCTTTGTTGACTCCCCCAGAAACACAATTACTGCAGCTCGTGTTCTACCCTTTGCCAGCCTTGATTAACAGTGGGGTTTTTTACCTTCAGGTCCCTCTCTCTATTCCAATTACTGTACAAGTTTCATTGCATCGGGGGATGTCTCAGAAAAATGAAGGTGGCAATGTAGCATCACCAGAAAGTGCAACTCCTGACATGCCAGGACCCTCCCACAGCAGCATCAGCTTTATGGGAGATGGCTGCAAACACCATCCGCCCCCATAGAGGTTGTCTCAGTTTTCTCCTACCTCTTGCAAATGCTGCACGCTCCAACAGAGAAGGGGAATCCATTTCTGAAGTGCTGATGAAGTTTGAAGTAGCCACAAAATGTCATGCTGTTAAAGAGCCTCCTGTTTGCTCTGACATTGCTGCGTGTTTGCTCACCGTGTACTGGTCCTGCAAGAAGTGGGCAGACCATATACTCACTTAGAAGGGCTGCCAGGTCTCAGGGAGCATTACTGTGCCTGTACTGGGAGGGGTTTGGAGTAAGGATATGTTCCATAAATGTTTTCACTAGGAATATTGTATTTTATCTGGTGATTTATTTCTGTCCAGCCTCGGGACTAAATGGTGGTTTATCAGCATATCCATGCACATCTGTGGATAACTCATGGAAAATATAATTCACCCTTTAGTCACTGGGATGTTGATAAGCTGCAGCATATTAAAAAATGTTTGTCAGTTTGTTCTTTTGAGCTATCAAGTGGGATGTGCATCAGCATGCCCTCCTCATGCTGGCTGCTTCGTCCAGAAAATGGAGAGAAAATGATGAAACAATGTCAGTTGTAGAAGAGGGCAAAGGTTCACATCAGTTATTTTAGCATCATTGTCTTGGTCATCACTAACACTACATCTGTAAATTAAATTGAGCTCTTACCTGTGGAAGCAAAGGATGAAACTTTGTGCCTGATCATGCACTCATGTTGCCTTGCTTCTCAGGGCTTCATAGAGAAGGAGCCAGGACAGGAACAGTTCACGCAGTGTTTCTCTGGTCTGGTAGCTTGTGTCATGACTGAGAGTTGAACCACCACCCAGCGACAGTCAGGGAGCCAGCTGTATCAGCCATCCCTCTGGGTGCTTGGTCCCCACACTTTCCAGTCGTGGTCTTGTGGTGGTTCATGCCTAGAAAAAAATGATAGCTGGTTTTACAAGAGATACAGCAGACTCGCTGTGGAGAAGTAAATGCCTTTATTGCTCCTGAATTTGCCATGGAATAATGCAAGACATTGCATGCTAGTATGTCTTGGGTTTTCATAGATTCTTACCTTAAATTAAACAGATGGAGAACTATCTCACTTCCTCCTGTTTAACTCTGATATCAGAACCATTATGGGAGTGGTGAGTATGAGATTTATAGGTGAATAAGGCACCAGTTGGCAAAGACGTGCAACATAGATCCAATGTCTGAGCTAAGAAGGAGACTTAGTTTCCATTACTATTATATATCACCATATAAATTTAGCTTTCAGGTCCTAGACATTTTAAAATAACACATCTAGTGTTAGAAGAGTATCAGAAAAAGTGAATTACAGGTTACAAGCTGCTAGTATTTGCAGTAAAAGAACTATTATTGTAATTACACCTATAGAGTACTCATTTAGGTTGTTATTAGGGGAAAAGGATGATAGAATTAGGATGTACAGAAAGAAAATCTCACAGAAGGGAAGCCAAACGATTTAGCTGGGACAGAGAACTATGATGGCTACTCAACACACTTGTGTTCTCAGCACGTGAACTCACCGTGTGTGTGTGAACCGGCAATGTCCAGTCTTTTAGGGGAAACTGCTACAGGTCGCTGTTACCTGGTGCACATGGGAATAGCCCACAGCCCACAGGGAGGCCTGACCTCACACACAGTCCCCCAGACTGGGAGCTGGATGCCTTTTCATACCATTAAACATCTCCATAGTCCTTGCTACGTGAGAATGAAAATCACCCAAATGACTTGGTGAGCTCAATACTTTACAAACAAAAATGCTTCCCTCGTGCCAAAAAGACCAAGCCTGGACTCTTGAACATTTGAGATGAGACTAAAATAAGGAAAAAATCTTTTTGTCAGGGGAAAATTTTGACTCATTATTTTGTGGTCGAGGCTAAGTGGCTATCATTAGCACACAGGTACCTGCTGTTGTAAATCCACTGTCTGGCCTCCTGGATGCCGTTACTGAAAGTGGGTGAACTGTTGCTTCAGTGGCTGAAGATTTATTTGCTTAATGCCTGGTGTCATCAACAGATTCAGGCTGGCAATGACATCCTACTCATCTAAGCTAATATACAGCTTTCCACTCTCCATGTTTTCCTTCTCATTCAAACTTCTGGTTTACTGCTAATGTCTGCCACTAACCAACGTTACAGCTGAAGTGAGGGGAGTGATGAATGAACACTCAGTCTGTGTGTAGATAATTAGAAGTCCAGCTAAGTATATCACAGTATTTAATAGATCATCATTATGTTTCTATATAAAAGGCATCTAAACAGTATTCTTCCTTTTATAACTCCATCTCTTCAATGCTCTGACAACAGGGAA
Organism: Chloroceryle aenea; assembly: GCA_013399075.1. NCBI lineage: Eukaryota > Metazoa > Chordata > Aves > Coraciiformes > Cerylidae > Chloroceryle > Chloroceryle aenea. Next base: position 20,716 of record VWZY01003615.1, on the reverse strand, counting down.
GGCTTGTGTTACATGTTTTGGTAGAGATTTCTTTTCTAAAAAAAATGATGGAACCACTTGGAGTTGCAGTAATAAGTTAGTAAGTTGTCCCTACCTGAGAAAACTCTTGTGTCAGGAGTGAAAATCCTTGTTTAGTTGTGCTGCAAGAAACAGTGTGATATTTAATTACAATAATTCAAGCTCATCTGGTTCCTGACAGTGCAGACTATATTGATTTACAGTACTACTATAGAAAAAGGGGAATTAAAAAGATGGTTTATTTAGAAACTTACTTATTCCTAAAAAATGTCTGCTCAGCTCTTTTTTAAATTTGATTTCTTATCCCAGGTGAATTACACTGCATTTCTGAATCTCAAGAACCACTTGTGCCTGGTAACAGCTGACCAGAGTAGCAGCATAGTTCGGTCATTTTGATTGTGAGATTGGTTTTGTTGCTTTATTGGACAACAGTGTTTGCAAAGGAGAGATGAAGAGCGTGAGAGACAGCGTTACAGACCAGGGTTAGTGCATGAGGCTCAGTGTAGGACCACAGCCTGTGAGATCAGTGGCAAATGAAACCAGCTTGCAGGCAGATTCAACGCCTTGTTCTGAAAAAACAGTAAGGAAAATCCATGCCAGTGTTCCAGCATGACAAATGAACTTAGGCAAGTTGAAGATAATCATGATTATTTAATATTCCACAGCTTTACAACTCGATACTCTGTGGACAAAAGATCAGAAGGCTTGCTGAGTCCAAAGTTTTGAATCTTTGGGTCAATATGCTTCTCATGTCTTCAGCATTTAGTTTAATTTAGGAGGAAACAGTTCTGAGCTAAGATAAGATCTCAAACAAAATTGACGTGGACTCACAACATGGTCTAACATAACAATTTAATCTATCCTGTGCTTCCCCTGAAAGAAGGCTTAATAACTGTGGTATGATTTCACCTGCTGCTTCTAACATTTGCTCATTCTTTTTTCCTGAGCAAATTTGGATTATCAGATGGTGAGCAGCTTTGTGCATGGTAGACAAACTTGAATTCATTTAGGATTAATAACAATGGATTCAATCCTGGATTCAATGGCAGTCTGCATGAATGGAGTCTTTGGAAGACAAATATTTGTTTGTGTTAAAGAGAAATAATTAATTCTCAATTTTCCTGGGTATGAGGTGATTACAGCATATATCACAAAATGTTTTCCCTTTGTATCCAGCTCTGGGCATATGAACTGCAAGGACTTTCCCCAAGCCCTTGCATTGCAGATACAGGCCATTTCGACCTTGTTATTTCAAAATCTGAGGTTTCATAATTAATTATCTGGCATGAGGAAAAAGGTCTCTTACTCACAGTGTTATCTCAGGCCCTCTTGGTGATCTGGTGCTGGGGAGTAAGGAGGGAGAAAGGTCCACGGCGCTGTGATCCATCGGCAGTCGTGGCTCGAGACAGGACTACGCAGATGGAGGAATCCAGCCTGGATCTGGATTTTGGCCCAGTCCTCACCACTGTCTTAGACATGGGCATCTTCCAAATTCCTGTGGGAAATGCCACATTCTTTACTACTTTTCTCTCTCAGGAAGCAGCCGGAGCGTACACCACCACCGTGCCCAGCCAGGGAGGAGCTGGCTGGGCTGCACTGCCCACATCTGAGTACCCGCTGACCTCGCTAAAAATTAGCAGACTTCAGTAAATTTACCCTGCGGGCAATTTTACCCTGGAAAAAAAACAAAACAAACCAAAACAAAACATCACCCATGTTGCTAGAGTTTAGGACAACAAATCTGAGCTTTTCATACAAACTAGAATCTTTTTTTTTTCCCCTCTTTTTACTTCCCTCCCCCCCCCCCCCGGCTCCCAGTAACACCCAGTTGCTTAATTCCATTTGAAATCACCCAGGGTAGGCACCTAAATACCTAAATAATCTTGTCCTTCATGCCTGTCAACATCTTGAGGCACCTAACCACCTTTAGAGATGTGGGGTGAAAGCTTGTGAACGATGCAATCGAGGAGGGAAACAAAAGACAAGTATCCCTATTTGCTGCCCAAGAATCCACAAAGAATGCTGCTTCAGCTCTGCTCTGATTTCTAATTAGATTATGAGTGATGTAGGACTCTGAAGCCAAGCTGGAGTTTGTGCTAGCACTTTGCATGTATGAATGACAAAGGGACACCACTTTCATATTGATTTAAGCAAGCCAGTGGAAGAATGTTTAAACATCAAGAGCTCGATGCCCCAGTTTGCCAGAGCACCTGGAAATATCAAATTAATTCCAGGTGTTCTGCCATTAAGACAGGCTCACTGCTTTTACAACCACACACACAAAATGTGGCTCCCAGTTCCACAAATAAAAATGGAGTGGTTTCTGCACCTAATGCCTCGATAACTCTGACATATTGCAAGTTCTGGAAAGAATTTTAATCTACATAGGTTTTTTTTTTTAATGGGGAGGGGAGCGAGAGGGGGCAGATTTTAAATATGCTGCATACAATTTGTGATGGTCATCTCTAAAATGCAGCTCCATTATCCTTTTCCATTTGGAATGAATGAGGCTAATTAATTTCAGGCCATACTTGATGAGGTCAGCACCATACGAAGGGTGCGTGCTAGACATTGCTAATCTCTTTCAGCTGAGAGTGATGAATTAAAGATGAAGCATTCCTTTGCAGGCCTAATTTAGAATGTATATCAAAAACCTACAGCAAATAATACTATACCCTACAACAAAGGAAAACTTGTTCTCTCAGGCTCCCATGTAGGGTTGATTTTAAAGGCATTTTCATTTCACTTTGGAATTCCAGCTGTGGATGGGTGAAACAGTTCAGAAAATTCAAGCTTTCTCTCTTTCTATTGCTTTTATGGACAAAAGTAGGCAAGGGGGGGGCTAAAGGGAGAGAGAAACTAGTCAGTGTTTGATCCTGTATGTACTGTGATTCTGACTGTACGCTCAACATTTAGGGAAGCTGCCAGGATCTTGTGCTCCCCAAGTACCTGTGACGTGACACCCCCTCCTCGGTGAGCACTGAAATTTTACCGTTGGGGTTTTTTAAGCCTGAGGGGAAAGCTATGGAGTGCCCTGTTTTGTTCAGCATCATCACAAGGATGTTTCCTTGGAGGTCGCAAGCTTTTCTCCTGGAAGCAGGATGGGTCCCGCAGTTCTGCTGGATCACCTGATGAGGACACAGGAGCTTCCGAGGCACCACGGAGCTCTATTTCTCCGCAGGGAAAAACAGCTCCCTATGCAAAAAGGTTCTGTCACATCTGCAAGGACAGGTAGCAATATTTAACAGAAAAAGGCACTGGGAAAGCAAGCAGACCGAGTCTGGAAGCAGTACAGATTATTACAGGGGTCTCAGATTTGCTGGATTTGGGACTCGGCCAAGTTTTGCCACCTTTCCTTTAGGCAAAGCCCCTCATAACGTCCATCGGGGATTTCCCTCAGCGAGGGACTGCAGGATTTGGCCCCGTGGATGGCAAGAAATGAACCTTAACTGTCATTCTGATAAAACAGGGACTATAAAATCCTAATCCAGCCTCAGAAAGAGGCTGAAAACAATGGACCACTGGCTTCCCACCACTTTGCTGGTTTATACCTGGCAGTTTCTTGAAATTCTTGACAGGTTGCTGCAGCGAGTCAAAGTTCCCAACTGGTGGCCATAAGCGGCTGCCGTCTTTGTATCCCAGTAGTCCTCATTAGAACAAAGCTGCTTCAAATTAAATCCAATCTACATGCCGAATCAATCTTTCAACCCTTTGATTGCTTCTGAAAATATTTATATTTCTTAATAATGCACATTTTGTCCCACAGCCTGTGATTAAACCCAGACAAGGTCCGGAGAAGCCTGAAGTGTATGTGGAAGGGGTTATTTTGGACAGGAAAAGAAAGATAAAGAACACAGGTTTTTCCTATTGTGAAACCATTAGAGTGTATAAATCTAGCAATTGCAGTTGTATAAGCATCAGAGTGGGGTTGTAATAAATACAGATTGGAGTATTATAGTAACCAAATGGAGTTTATGGATTATGTTCACTAGTTCATATTTCTCAGCTACTACAATCTAACTAGCACCGTGCTGCACTCAGCTCTATTAGTATTTCCTATTAATATTCTAGTTACCTGTTTGTAGGGGGGAAAAAAAAAGTTAGGAATCAACTGCTGCTCTGAGTAAAACAAACATGTTTAAAGAATCATGCCCTCCAAAGAAAAAAATAAACAAGGAGATGCTGTAAAGCGACTGCGTTAGAGGGCACGGGGCTGTGGCTGGCTGAAATCAGCTCTGTTCTGCTTAAAGTTAATAACTTCCATCTGAGTGAGAATCTGGCCCTAGTGCAGGGGCTTTGCTTTGTGAAAATTCGGGTGTAAAAATGAAGACAATAACTGCTCCTATCCCTTATCCAGGTAAATTTTTAAGGTGGTAAATAACAGGTTTTGGCTGGGGATGAGAAACGCGCAAAGGCTTTGAAGCTGTGCTTTGTGGTAAATAGCTTGTTATTCCCTCCTCAAAATGTAGCATATATCCCAGGTAAAACACGTGGCAATGAAAGGAAGGATACATTCCTTGGCTGAGAGGTAGCCCAGATAGGGCCTGATCCTCAGTAGTGGGAATTTGCCATCAATTAAGAAGGTGGCTGGGGCTGGGGATACAGATCAGATAAAGGAACTGTACCTGTCTCCCTCCCTAAACATAAATGACTGCCCTTGTCTTTAATAAAAGGGAAAAATTGACTTCAGAAAACATGCCATGATAAATCTCCTTGGATAAAGTAGTGCAATGCCTGGACGGGAGGGAAAGAAATCCTAGAAACTAAAAATATGTAATGCTTATTTAATATCATTGTCATTGTCAGCATCACATGGTAAATATGGCTAATATGCCTCAGCAGTGTGCTGGTAAATGCTTGTGATAGTTCTGCTTGCAACAGTTTCCCCTTTTGTGAAGGAGAGAAGGAAATATTGTCAGTTAAAATATTATTCATTGATTCTTTCATCACATATTTCATTATATTAAGCTGTAATTTCCTAAATATGTTGGGGGGGTATTATTATTATACATATATCCTGAGTCTTGACAGCTATTTGGCATTAATATATGATTTGGATGCTCAGTCTTTAAGGTAGATAGAAGGTTTCTTTATCATCACCTAAAGGAAGGGGAGAGGAGTGTTGAAAAACCCCCTCTCACAAATAGGGTCGGATCCAAAATCTAATGACATGCATGAAAATCCATTTTAGATCAGGCCCCCAGCAGAATATTATATTGCATAACCAGTATTTTCTGAATATCCTCTGCTATTTGACAACCTTGATTCCACACTAAACTTGGAGTTTGTTTCCAAACAGGAGCTTTTTGTAGAGAAACTTTAAATCCTATCCCTTCATGAACACACACACACCGCAGAGGATATTGTCCTGTTAGAGAGTTTAAGCCTAAAGGTGTATGCCTATTTTTAAAAGAAATTTTCTGATTGTAGATAACTGCTCAATTTGATTTAGTGTCCAATGATAGTGATGGGGTTGATAACTGAGCATTCATCGGTAATTCATCTTGTGCTAGTAGAAATTTACAGCAAAGCAGTGCTTTCCCAACACTGACAACTCCTATTAATCTTCTTCAGACACATTTCAATAGGTGTCTCCATCTGTGCCCAACATCTAAACACTCTGGCATCACTAGGGACTTGGAGACACCTTCATTTCAGGTTACACTAGCGAAAATGTGATACTAGATTGTACTCTATTTTTAACCTAATTCTCTCTTTTCATTCAATTAGCTTTTCTTGCCTGTATTTTTCTACTCATGTGTAACATCCTTTTCCCAGGAAGAGCTTAAAAATGAGATTTAGTTACATAAAGAGACAGAATCTGCCAGGGAAAGAGCGACCAAGAACTCACCCCATAAGAGCAGAATAATAAAGCTCGCGCGTACAATGCGGAGACCGAATCGCAGCCACAGAACGCACCCTGTGTTCCATGCCCACGATATTCCCCTCGGGACACACCTCTTGCAGGCATTGTTCAGTTCGGACAGGTCTGAATCTAAGCGCCCCACCTCCAGCTTTCCAAATTTTCAAGCAATTGCAGAGTATTTGGGGTTTGAAATCCAATACGTACCAAAACACCTCTGTTTGTTCAGGCTGTCCGGGGATCACCACCATACATCCTGACTTCGCTTTACGTATACGGTTAATGCATGAACAAACACAGCACAGTCAAATTACAGCAATAACATTTATGGGTGGATTATGTTCCAACTTCCTCGCTTATTATTAAAAGCAAGTAAATTGCAAAGCACGTGGAAGAGGAGGGTGCAAACGTGGGCAAATTTCCACTCGGAACCAAATGCTTTTTCGCGCTCAAAGCTGCGATGAGTTTGCTAGCAGATGCAGCACAGCTTTAAAACTTACTCCTTCAAAAACCTGTGTTTGGGTTCTTTTTTTCCCTCCTTACTCCATTTACGTTTGCCTTTCAAAGAAGAGCAGATGCACACCATTTGGGTTTGGGTGGCTCCTACTTGCTCTGAACTTTCTTTTGAAAAACACAAACCGTGAGCCATGCATCTGCTCCACAACACTGAACTTTCAAACTTTGTTTCTGGCTTTATGAAGTTCTCTTGCGAGTCGTATTATAGATCTAAATGACCTTATTGTAGGTGGCAAGTTTAAATGTGCCATATTAATAACTTGTTATCCAAGACAAATTAAGTCCTTATGTGTCAAAAGCACTCTGCTCTGGATTACCTACAAGACAAGTATTTATTGAATAAACGTTGGATCCAATTTCATTTTAATGTGACTGACTGTATGCTTCAGCCCCTTAGAATGAGATAAAAACACTTAAACCTATAACAGTGTTGCAACATTACACCTAACTTGTCTATTTCTATTATTGTCTTTTTAATGTGGGATATCAAATGTATTTGGGTTTTTTTTTAAGGATTTATTATTATTATTATTTATTATTATTCTGAAGAGCAAGGAGAGAGATAGCAAAAAAAAGAAAAAAAAAGACTGGCATTCAGCCTAAAGAGAAATCATTGAAACAAATTAATCCTATGCCGTTTAAATTGACATGGTAATCCATCATCAGCAAAGGGAAACTCTGAAAGCAATCTAGAATCTGCAGTGTTCTTTCACTGGCCCTCAGGCACAAAGACAGATAGTAAAAGAGGAAGAAAAAAAAATCATAAAAGTTAGCAGCACCTTAGCAAAAGGAAGGGCTAGAGAGAGCAGCTTTCACTTTTTCCTGCTTTCAACCATCGAGTTCAGAAAGCACTGCTGATTAACCTTCAGCCATTGCCTACTAACGTTTACTTCTGGATGTCAAATCATCTTCGGCTGCTGAGATAGGAGTAATTCCAAATAGTGCAGAGCCCCCATCCTATATAAACTCCACCACTGAAAACTCTGCCAAACATCAACTTGGGCATTTCTGCTTACAGAGGGCCTTTTATTAGCCTAAACTTGATCGTTCCAAATGGACAATAAATTCTATCTTCACAGCCCTGGAGAAAAGAGCTGTGCTATCCTCCGGAGTTTAATAGCCAGGATTTTCATAGAGCTAGGATGAAAAAACTGTGGGGTTTTGTTTGGGTTTGGGGGGTTTTGGGGGGGGGGTTTGGGTTTTTTTTGTCTATCCCCTGCTCCCTCAGCCGGGCTGTCCACTAATGTATGTTTCCCAAGGGTTTTTTCAATCTAGTTTTAAATATCTAAAGTGCTGAGACTTTGTGCACCTTTAAAATTTTATTATACTTACGGTCAGAAGAAAACATAAACCTCTTGGGCCTTGAAAGCCCACTGCAATACAGCCATTATCCCTATAATGTCAACAGAGCTACAAAATTCTCTAGAAATAAACCTTTTAAGAACAGCTTTCCCTGCCTCATGTTTTCTTTTAAGGTCAGTGGTGCATCACTTTTTGGAATACGTTTCCCCTCTCTGGCCAGGTTTAGCAATCTGAAATAGAATGTATATTACCAAATGAATAGGTTTAATTTTAGACGCTGAAAAAATAAATAGAAGAAGAGAGCTAGGGCAGGAATAATACCTTCCAGTTAGAAACAGACATAGGAGAAAGAAAAAGTCAGAACTTTAGTGCCAGGGGCAAAGGGGTGAAATGCTGGCTAATACGAACCATATCCAACATCTGCCCTATTTTAATTTAGCAGGGATAAAGTTTCTTCTTTTTTATTATTAAGAAAACTTTATGTGGCAGAGAAACCCATGAGCTATGTTATCAAAACTGGTTTATTGTCACACTGAAACTTAGAACTACTAAGAATTGGCGGGGCAAAGCGATAAAAACTCCCCTTCTCTCTCCTTTTATATTCTGTGACAAGCCTGGGCTCGGGTCCTGCTGTCTGGGATGTCCTTTTCATGTCTTTATGAAGTACTGCACTCAGGGATGTAACATAAAAGGGAGGTTAATTGTTCAGGATGGGTCCAAATGATTGATTCTCCAGGTAAAATAAATAAATAAATAGGCAAAATCTGAACATTTCAACCAAAATACTGCTGCAAAGACGTTCGCAGTCGTCGCCCTCAGAGATGAGCGATGGTGGTGGTGCATAACAAGTGTAAAGAAGGGCTGCACTGGGGAGCTGTATGAGAAGCAGCCCAAATTACCAGGCTGGAGCATGATCTCACTCCATCTCAAAGTTTTCCACCTCAATAGTGCAAATTCTACTATAAAATAACAAAGTATACCAAAACACATGTGAGTAGCTGTAGGAGTAAAAGAGCAAATTGGTTTCTGACAAAAGAAGGATGAATACCTTTGGATAATCTAAAGTTAGAATTTGATTGAAAGCATAACATTCCTTTAAGCATCAATATGCTTAGGATCCAAAATATGGTTATTTTATTACCAGTTAATACTTAGATCAAAGCAAAACACTGTAGCTGGAAGGGACATTCTCTCTGGAAATAAAGTTCCATGTAATTATTTCCTATTAAAAACTAAAACTGGTCTTAGATTCAAAAACTTGTGCTTCCTTCCATGGGATATAATGCAAGCTTGTCAGGAGAGAGCAGGCATGCCATTTTTCACAGTTTGCTGGTATCCCTTTGCTTTAAAGTTTTCAGTTTAGCCTTAACCCTTTGAATGTGAAAAATTCTCATCCCATTTACCTTGGTCAAACACAGGGGGTTGTTCTGGATAATATTGACTAATTTCTTACAAACAGGAATTAGAATTTGATATAAACTAGCACCGTTTTAAATAAGGTCTCCAAATGTAAGGAGATAAAACATGAAGAAAATTACGTGGTGATCAATAGACAGTTAAAACTTAAACATGAAATTGTAAACAAGTGGGTTACTCTTGGGTAAAACAGCTCATCTTAATTCAATTTGGGACACTGAGTTTAAAATAGGCTCTCAAAATATTTCCAGGAAAGCTGCAATCTTTCAGAGGAGAGAGATTAGAATGTATTTTAATTAAGAGGTTATAAATATGTGATCTATTTTTTTTTACCATATCCTATCATGGCACATAACATTATTCAGATGTGGTTATACATCTATCTCTCTGCTTTTATTCCTCTCCAGGATTTTTGTTTTATTTTATTTTTTCTCTCTTTTTTTTTTTTCCTGATAGCTCAATCTCTATTTATGTCATCTCTGAGGCAGGCCCTGGGAAAAAAAAAAAGGAATTTCTCTTTCTGTCTTTATGAACTACTGCAAAATACATAGGACTGGTTCATTTTTACAACCAATGGGCTAGTATTATAAGTAGCAATATGAAATATTTAGATACATTATTTAAAGCTTTCCAGCTGCTTCTGATTCTGCTAATTAATTTTGATCTGTCACTCAGATTTATTTTTTTTTTTAAAGGAAAGAAAAAACTTTAAAGAGTTCATTAGGAGTGCAGAAAAGAAGAAGAGTCAGATATAAGGCAGCAATTATAATTTGGTTTTAACTTTTTTTTTTTCTGACTCCTCAGCTATATCGTTTAGTAGAAGGATGGCTACAGTATAATTCCATATTAAAAAGCTTGTTAAATAGGGAAGGAGCTGAGACATTCAGCCGGGATATTGTTTGCTAGCTCAATTAGTATCCAAAGAATTTGAAAGTACAATAAATGTATCTGAAGATCATATCTAAACATACTTACCAAAAAGTACCCACCTCTCTCAGCAGTTCACATATTTCTGCCTTCTGACTGGGAGGAAGGAGAAAAAATAATTATCATAATAATAAAAAAAAAAGAAAAAAAAAAATCCAGTTCGGATGTATAGGTTAAGATTGGTGTATGGCAAGGTTTGTGTGAAATACAAAGAAACCTGTATTTCACTCAACAATTTCATTGCTTAAACATATAGTTTAGAAGCATCTTGTCCTTAAACATGTGGTTCAATAGCATTTTCTTCAAAGGAACAATTCAACGTGTTAAAAGATTTAAGAACAAAGAATGTGCTGCAAAATGCAAATTCTTACAGTGTTAGACTGTGTATGCAATTATGTATGTAGGCAGATAGATATAATTTGAGAGTTATTAACTTTCAACATCAATGATGTACCCTGAATCAATACAATGTAACTACCTATTAAACTATAAACCAGGTGTGTTACCAGGCAAATACAGTCTGAGAAGCTTTTCTAGATTTTTTTTTCCTTCTTTAGAGATTACAGCTCTACCATGGACAAGAAGCTGAAGAGATTGCTGCTGGTCCTGAAGATGGAGATTGCTTTGCTTTTTGCAATACCTGACGTTTCTAGAATGTTTCATTTCCCCCACGTTGGGGAAAAAAAAAAAAAAATATTCAATAACAACTCTGAAATGATGTGAAGGGACTGAATTGTCTCACAAACCTCCGTACATTTATGCACCGCCTTGGTGTATGGGAAAGAGAAAAGTTCCCTTTCCGTTTCTCTTTTAGCTCAAGGGAAGGGAATGAAGGGACCAGAAATCATTTTAAGCCTTGCTCCCCCCCACCCCCCATCTTCGGATCGACCCCTCTTGCAAATCCCTTTCTTCTGCTCTCCCTCCCCCCAACCCACAGCCCAGCGCAGTTAACCTTGGAGCAGCGCTGGGGGGGGAAGGGTTAATGAAACCAAGCTCCTTCCGACCTCCAGGGTCAGACTCTTCCTATCTGCAATCTAAGGAATTAGGTAAGGAGGTTATAAGATTATAGTGAAAGGAGTTATAGGCCCTCGTAGCCTCACACCTGAACATATTGGGCTAATCCACTGGGATTCTTAAAAATCGCTTCAGCTATGGAAAACTGTTAATTAGGCTGAGTCTATCCCGAGGTTTCCTGTTGCATTAGTGATCCAGCCGAGCTGCCTGCACTCTATAGGCTCACATGAAATGAGCTTAATACGCCTATATTACTGGTTTTTAGTTCTGCTCCACAACCAAAACCAGCATCAGCCACTGACTGCGGGAGAAGGCAACGTCTGGGCGAAATTCAGCCCGAGAGATGAACAAAAGTCATCTCCCCCCCACCTCCCCAAGCCCTGTGTGCCCGGCAGCCTATTTGCAGCTGTTTCTAACTTCAGTGTTTGTTTACAGTAGCAAAATTAGCACTTGGAGGAGAAGTGAAAAGCTGTTTTCACATCAGTTTTCCTCCTCGGTTCCTAGCTTTAGATGCCTTTCCTCCCTCCCAGCCCTCAGCATCATTTAAAGTGCGGCTCAAACTTTCTCTCGCGCCTTTGACTTAGTTCTCCGCAGTCGCATCCTATTTTCTGCTGAAGAAAAACACACAGAGACAGAGTAGCGTTTGAACACGGCCCAAACATCAATGATTCGAGGAAGAGGAAAAGGAGAAATATATATATATATCCCGAGCATCCCTAAAGAACATATTTTAACGTCGCTTGGCAGAGCCCTGCCCTGCTCGAGCTTTCTGCCCCTTGGCACTTAGACATTTGCTTGTCTCCAGCAAAGTTTGCTTTAATCCCCCGAGATACCCAAGGGCTGTACCTGAGCCACGGCTGAATTGCTCACTACGACCGACAAAATCCTGCAGCAGCAACTCCCTAACTTCAATACTTAAAAGCATGGGCTGGTTTTAGCCATTTTGTCATTTGCAGAAATGCTGATTTTTTTTTTTTATGTCATTTGTGGTCACCCTCGAATGGCAGTAATCTGTAGATTACATATTACGAGCCTTGTCATTATGGGGATAAAATGAGGTGGTTAAACGCTAAAATCCATTTTACTCACCACATTTGCTGGGGGGGGAGTGAGGGGGGAAGGAGAGGGGAGAACAAACTTGTAGGAGAAGGATTTAAACCCCTCGCATCTGAGCTGGATGTGCCCTCGCTTCTGCTGCCAGAGCCCTCCCTGCCTGGTGGGCAGCCGGGACTGGAGACTCCTCGGCTTCACCTCCAAGCCAAGCGCCCGTTTACTCGCCTTCCCCTCGCTCCTGGGTCTTTTGTCCCCATTTTCGTGGTGTCTCAGCATTGCTCCACAGAGGGGACTTTTCTCTGCCTCTACTGGATTTGCTCTGTAGCATTTCTAGGCTCCTACTCGCCTCCTCTCCCCTCCTTTGCCTCTTTCATGTGTGTCCCTGATCCCTCTCCAGCTGGTGCGATTCTTTGGAGATGTGGGTCTTACCCCGTCCCTACCTTTCCCGGGTCTGATTAGATATTATTTTTCCATTGGCTCTGCTACAATGGGTTCCTCCCTTTAACCTCTCGATGTATTTTCCCCCTCCCGGTATAACCAAATCCATGAAATTCACAGCCTCTCTCTTTGACACGACTGGCTCGTCTAATCACTCCATATCGATTTCCCTAACTCTTTTCATCCAGCTGAAGACACATCTTAAAACACTCCAAGCCAGAGTGTGCTCTTTGCTTTATACACACTAATAAAATGATTTACCCTTCTCTCTCTGCTCTCCTCACAGGAGAAAATCGTTCAAGTCCCGGCTATTTGTGTGTGATCAGTAAATATTTAGTGTGGCGACATCTTCAGCTCCTCTCCTGATCAATACGCAACCCAACAGGAGGTGGACTATTGTCCGGGTAGTGACTTGCTGAGCTCTCCTTTAGATGAATTCTTTGCCCCCATACAGCCTGTTATGATTTATCCTCGAAGGTAACCAGTAAAGAGAAATTGAGGCTTTAAAAACGTCTGTTTCTAACCTGTTTACTGTGACATTAAAGCACCTAAGCAAGGAATTGATTATTCTGCCCCATCTTCCATCTCCCTTTGATGAGCTAACACAGCCAAAGCGCTGCTAGAAAATGAATATCAAGCCGGGCAGCCGTCTCGTCCCTGTCCCCCTCTGTCCCCTCTTCCCCGGCCCCGCCAGCAACAGCCCGTCCTGTCCCTGCCGTGCAATGTCACGATAAAGGGGCGATTCCCCGGTCCCGCTCTGCAGCAGCTCCGGGCACCTGGCTCACTCCCACAGCTCTGCTTGGGCGGGTGGGTACCCGAGTGCCCGGGGATGGAGGGTGCCCCAGCAACTTCCAGCCCACCTCCCTCCTCCTCCTCCTCGCATCCCGCAGCTCTGCCTGTCCTAGGATCAGGCTGAAGCAGGGCTGGGGGCTGAGTGGTTTTTGTGTTTGTGTGCCTGTTTAAGGTTAGGGTATGGTTTTTTTGAACGACGTGGAAAACCTGCAGTGAAGAAAAAAAATAATAATAATAATGGAAATGGAGAAGAGCTTAAAGCCCGGTTCCTGTGGTTAACCATACACGAGAGCTTTCCCGGAGTGATAAAATGGGCAGAAAGAGAAGTTCGTGTGTGTGTGTGTGTGTATGTTTTACCACGATCTGTTATTTCACTCCTGGGAAAGCCTATGCCTCGAATAGGAAATATTTCCACTTGTAATTACCCCCGGACTGGCTGCTGCGTGCCCGCTGCTCTCCGGTTAGATGTCTGTGCAGCACACCCAGGCGAGACAGCTACGCCTTGTGTGCGTGTGTCTGCCTTTGATGCAGGGCTGGGCGCCTATACACAATAGATACACGGTTATATCTGTAATGTGTGTGTGTCTGTGCTCACTCACATCAGGTCCTGCAGCCTGCAGAAGTGCCCAGCTATTTATTTTGTTTCCGAGTGTGCGCATTTGCACATGAGCTGGAGGTCGAAGGCGTTTATCTCTGTAAATGTGCATTGCACGCGTACGTGCTGCAGAAATGTATGGCCGGGTATTACAGATGTGCGACTGTTATTCAGATCTCAAACCAGCCACATCCACCTGTTAACTTTGTTTAGAAACCACTTCCACTAATGGCTTTTCGCTAACTTATTCAGTCCGTTACTCGAGTATAGGAGGCAATGAAGGGGAAAAATCCATATGAAACCCTGCTTACAGCCTCTCTTCGAGAGGACACTTTACACACCTTGCCCAGACAGGGCTCCTTTAGAGCGCTTATCTCTCGAATATATCTTTATACTAATGCATACTTAATTGGTCTGTCTTGACTGTCCATATAAAACAATTTAATTAGGGTGCTTTCTGCTTTGGAAAGAAAGAAAAAAAATCTGCCCAGCATTTATTGTATTTAGCACCAATACAGGCAGAAAATGTTGCACAAGTTTTTGGTTGAAAGAGCACCTATGTGTCCATTGAAGGGCGTTGATCCGAAAAGACAGAGAGGACAAGTAAAATCGATTTGAAGCGACCCTCTCTGTCCCTTTCACACCATTCAGACACTCCATTCCTTCTAAGACAAAGACCCAGCGCCTTGGGAATGCTGGCAAGGGAAAAAAAAAAAAAAAA
>VWZY01003614.1:118474-130313 GCA_013399075.1 Chloroceryle aenea | reverse complement strand
GCCCTTTGTAATTTGACTTTGATCAGCGATCGAGCGCTGGAATGTCGGATCCGAGGCACCCTCTCCGCCAGCGCCCCGCGGCCGCGCGCGCTCCCGTCCCGCCACCCTGCGTGGGACACTCTCCTGCAACCCCCTCTGGAACGAGGGTGGGCTTTTTTAACTAATTCATTTTCTTTTTTACATTCAGATGTGTGATAGTTGCGATCAAAGCATATTTCACAAATTGCCATGAATCACGTCTTCAGTCTTGGCCTGCGAACAACCAGCTCTTCTTGCGGGGAGCCCTACGAGCCATTAGTGAACGTTCCAGAGTTAATTCCTTGTCAGTGGGGTTTTGGGGGGTAGCGAAACGATTTCGTACAGACTTTCTGGCTCTATGTGAGCTTTCCTTTTGGCACAAGTTTACTTAAAAAGAAAAATGCAGAGCAGACAGTAGCTGCGTTTCATGAACTATTCTATTATTTCAAGTTGATTTTGAACGCTCTATCTGAACTGACAGAAAGAAAAGGCTTGGCCAGCGTGTTCGAGAAATGATCTGCGATGCTTTTCATTTATCAGGAAGGTTGTGATTTGCTGTTAGGCACAAAATCATCTTAGCAATTGGCAGCTTTAATGCACGTATCTCGTTGCTGTGGACTTTCCTACAAACTGTACACGGAGCAAATAAAAAATGAGCCCAGCAGTTGGTAAAAGAGCTTCAGGGGCTTTTCTTTTTCCTTCTCTAACGTTATCTATGGAGGTGTAAAATTTAGCCCAGCGGGAGCAGCTTGTTTATGGCAGAAATCTCCCACAAAGGGCTTTTAAAGATGGAGCTGACCTCACGTGGCGTGCGTCTGGTTTTGCTGTCGCAGGGATTCTGCAGGGTGTAAAGGTGCAGTGCAGCTCCTTCCTGAAATACGGGAAAGATTCCATAAAAAGGCTGTTGCTCAAAATCGATAGTGGAAGAAAATCAATTTACTGAGTACTAAATCACTTCAAAAAGTGCCAAAAAGCTGTGAATTACTTGAGGGCTGTGACCTTGCTGTCCTCGTACTGTCCCGGAGGATGACAGAAGTAGAAAGAGTCAATTTCATGCATGTCTCTCATGCTGATATTTATCAGCAGCACTGATCTAATCTTAATTTTTTTTAAAAACCCCAACTCCTACAGTACAGCCCGTCCTCCAAATGAGCTGGTGTTGGCCAAACCATCCAGATTAGCTGCAACAAGAAGGAAAACTTTACAAACTTTGAGAAAGAGCAGGCAGGACAACCCTGGGGGAACTTGAGAGGTCAGTGAGCAGGGCTCAGCACAGCTCCTGGTGCCCCTGGATTTGCTGCACAGTGAGGCTCTTGGTGCAGTGAAGTCCCAGAGGTGTTGGTTGCGTTCAGGATACGCTCACAAGCTGACTACAAACCTGGATACAGCCCCGTGGGAGCCCCAGGGTTGGTGTTGTCATTAAGCTTCACCCAAGCTTTTCACGGGATGTCCACAAAGCAGGGTTAAAGGCAGGAATCTGTACGCTGGCCTCTACCACTGCTGTGCACCCACCTCTGCTGGGAACAGCCCTTGGCCGGTGAATTTTGCTGTCTAGGGTCAAGATAAAATCTCCTTTGTGTAGAAGACCTGTTTTCTGGAGGAGTCACGAGACCCTCTTTCCTCTTCCCTGGGCAGAGGTGACAGTCCTGTCACTTCATGTCACTGGGAGGTACCAGTGAGTGGCTGGGGCACAAGGAAGGTCTCTCAGGGGAAAGTCCAGCATCCCTCTCCTGCCCTGCCCAGCGTCGCCTTCGTAATACAGACACGGAGCCAGCCTTTGGCATTCACTTTTTCCCCGTGTTCTCCACTGTGAAAATTAATCCATGGAGGTTGATAGATGGCCATTCCCTCTTTCTGAAGTACTGTGCTAACGACAGAAGCTCTGAATTACTTATGCAGGGGTGACCTACAGAGCGAAGGCAAAGCCTGTGATGGGTCCTGTGCGTATCAGCTGCGAAGAGGCTCGGAGCAGTTCCACGGAGACGTCTGCAGAGCTCAGCTCAGCTGCCTCTGGCACGCAGGCCAGGGGGATTCATTCTCCTGGTACGTACACTCTTTATTAAAGCCGTTAGAAATTATTGCTCCAGACAAGATTCAAAGCCATCAGCTGGTGGTTTGACCATTATTTCCAATCTTAGTTTTGGTTTTTTGGAACCGTAGAAGAGAAATATCCCTCGTTTCCCAGGTGGACTGAAGGGGAACAATATAAACTTTGTATTTTAGTGTTAAAAATGTAAACACAGATGAAATGTACTTCAGAGCTCATTTTGCCAAAGCTTTTCTTGGATGATTTCCATCAATGTACTTATTGTAATTATTTTCCAAACGTTACCCATGTGATTCCCATTTGCTACGTGTTTAATTCCCTACCTTAAATTGAGGCACTCAGGTGTTAGAAGGAAGGCAGCCACCTAAAGGGGTGTAGTTTCAACCTGCATGGGTTCTTCTTATATGAACCCATGCTCATGGGTCTCTTCTTATATGAACTGTGACTAGAACTGGTTGGAATTCTAAGTGTGGGCTCAGACCTGGGGCTTTTGAAGCTAGAAAGCAGCTGCTGTCCATGGCATGATACTTCACATATAAAACTAATACTTAAAATTTACTCTTTTTAATTTACTTCTGGTATTCTGCATGCAAAAGCCTCAGGGTTCCCACCAAAAGCAGCTAAAACAAGTCATTAAAGATCAAAGCAATGGCAGTATAATTAGGGCTGCCATAGAATTATGTTACCCTCCTCATCTTCTACTCTTATTCCTCCTACCTGAGACACCAGCCACAAATGAACATTGTCTCTCAGGCAGAGGTTCAAAGCCAGAACTTGTCAGCTTAGACACTGGTTTATCAATCAGAGAGGTGTAGCTTATACCAATTATAATCATTTTGGAGATAATGCTCCCTTCACCTGCCTTTGTTCTAAAGCATCGACTTTAATACCAACAGCCAGCAGTAAAATGCAGTCTGGCCACCGAAATGTCTCCATACTACACGGATGTGGCCTTTCTCCTCCTCTTTCCCCTCCTGCCCTGCTTCAGAAACATCTGTTTGGGTCTCAGTGGTGTTGACAGGTGACGTGGCAGCCTCAGGACAGGGGGTGATTTCCTCTTGCGATGGTTGGACACCTTGGTGTGCCCGTGGACACCTTGTAGCTCCCTGACAGGTGGTCTGTGTCCTGCTTTTTTACTGAGGAAATGTTCAGTTTCTGTGAGAATGTCTTTTTAATTGTGTGCAGCACCAACACTGCCCGTTCCTCAGGCAGAGGGTGGAAAACAGACCGGGCAAGGGATCACCTCCTCCAAAGCGCGACCGTTCCCACCCCTGCCCCCCACAGCCCCCCCAGTGCAGGAGGCAGAGGGCAGCCTTGAGTTTCTTTATCCTCTCTCCTCCTTGGCTTTACTTTATGTTTAATTCCAAATGTTATGAGGCACAAGGTGGCTTATTCAGAACTATTTATTAGCTTGTTAAACTGAAACGCCTTTGCTCCTTGGCCAGGTTTTATAGGAACCCACAGAACATTGAAGTACCTCACAGGCAGTGCCCCACCTTTGGAGGATGACATCAGTGCAACAGGACTTGATTTTCAATAGATCTTAAAACATATTTTCCTAACAAGTACACATTCTTACATGTATTTTCTTTCACTTGAATCAGCCAAGTTATATGCAGTCATGATTTATGTCTCCCAAAGGGTCTGAAGAATTTAGAATCCATAAGCTCGATCCCAAAGTCTTTACTCAGGCAAAATGCCTGGAACAAGCCAGAGGATAGAGGAGGCTTCGTGGGACATTTGGCCATGGAGGAAAAAAGCACCATTAACAAAAGCATTTGGAGGTATGAAAGGTGAACTTTGCCTCGTATCTAGCAGTGGAGGGGTGATAATTAAGGTACACTGTAACTTATTACTCAGGTACAACTTGTCCCCAGTTTCCTCGATGGACTTTATCTCCGTTGTTATGGTCATCCACCCCGGCACAGCAGGCACGGGTGCAGTGCAGGGGTGGATTGATGAGCACTTGAGCTTGGACCAGGCAAGAGCTCTCCTGCAGAGGAATACATGCCAGGACAAGAGGAACCAGCCTCAAGCTGCCCCAGGGGAGGTTTAGGTTGGAGCTGAGGAACAATTTCTTCCCCTCCAGGGCTGTCCCACGCTGCCCAGGGCAGAGGTGGAGTCCCCGTGGCCCCTGGAGGGGTTTCCAAGCCCCCCATGGAGCTGTGGTGCTGAGGGCCACGGGTCAGTGGTGCCCTGGCAGCGCTGGGGGATGGGTTAATGGAGTGAATGGTGAAACAGTTCCTAAAACAACACCCCCCTTAATGGAACCTGTTCCCTGGCTCCTCTCTGTCACCTCTTTTTGCTCTGGGTGGAAGGTTCACGGTACTCGGAGAGGAGCAGCAGTAGCAGCAGGTGAGAGAGAGCCCTCTTCAGCTACTGCCCTGGAAGTTCCCTGGGGAGAAAAATGATATTCTGGAGGATGAAGTTTGCACAGGGCCCTGAGGTACATGGCATTCTCTAAAAACCATGCCTAAGCATCTTTTTTTTTTACTATCTGTAATATTTTCAGCATGGTCAGATTACAGACACCTAGTGAGGGTTTGCTGGGGGCTGTAAGAGTCAAATCCTTCCATAAATTACCAGCAGAGAAAAGCAGCCTTTTGCTAGAAATTGATTTAACGCTAACAGAATTGTGCTTATCTTAGCGAGTTAATTTGGCATTGGAGTGCATATCCTATACATTTCCTTGGGGCTTTAAACAGGATCTAAAGATACTTGTAATGGATATTTGAAGGGAATTGTCTCTCTCCCATAGCGTGGAATCACCAGGTCTCCGGCTGATGATGCCATGGGTGTTTAACCAGATGGAATGGAAATTTCAGTGGGAATACAGAACGGACTTTTCAATATAGGAGGATGTTAATTACCTCGCAGGCCTTGATTTATGGGTTCTTTTATTAATGTATTTGAATAAAAGGCTATAAAATCGGAAGGTCATGAAGAATTGCTGACATCACTTATGATGATTATTTGCTGACACTGTTATCGATGGCTTGGTGCTCAGCAGCTGCAAGTGGAGCACCATGCTGAAACCAGTTGCTTGCCATGGCTGTTGCAGTCCTTAACTGGGGACTTGTGGTGCCTCTTTACTTTGGTTCTTTTCTTTTTCACCACCCCCCCAGCAGAAATTGATATTCCTTAGAGCCAGTCAGGATTTGTGATGACCCAAGAATTTAAAATTAATTCAATACTTAATTAAGAATTAATCTAAATGTCTCTAAATTAATTGAAATATCATCCTGGGGAAGGTCAAACAGACCTGGGTTTTTTTACTGGGAGTGACTTCTGTGTGTGAAGTCTGCTCTGGTGAGGATGGCAACAGCCAGGGGATCAAAGGCAGCAGGGCACCAGCCCGGCTCTCTCACAGGAGGAGAAGCCCATTTTCTGAAGCTGTAACAGTCAGGTGGATACTGAACCCTCTGTGTAAATCTGGTGCATGTTTAGCAATAACATTTCCCTGGCTGTTCCAAACAAATTCTGTTTACAGGTGATATTTACACTCTGACTTACAATTCTGATGACAGATTACATTTAACTCCCGCTCTTCCTCTCACCACGGCCGTCCCCAGCTCCTGTAGCAAGGGTGACTTTGCTGTCACGGGATCCATCAGGCAGAGGCTGTGCTGCTGTCAGCAAACGCAGTGGTGTCGATAAACTCTTGATACTGCAGAGAATTCACCAACAGCTCCTCACAGGCTAGAGGGAGAGGTGCTCTGCCAGCAAGCATCCATCGTGCTCATGGGGATGCAGGCGATGGGCCACTGCTGGAGAACAGTGCTGGAGCCTTCTAACCCCCTCCTCTGGAGGAAAAGCAGAACCATCTGACTTCTTAACATTAGAATCTGTCCTTAGCCAGATGTATTACTAAACCCAACCAAGTCTTGCTAATCCAGATTACCTGTCTTTCTAGAAATTCCCAAACTGGGCTGGTTTATTCTGTGATATCAAGAATACGAAACTGTGAAGCCGGTTACACGGAATCCTGCTCAAAGCAAAGTGGGGCCAAGCCCCCAAATAACGTTTAAATCGAAACACAGAGGCACACACACAAAATTTATCACCCGGTGCTGTCAAAGCAAAGATGGAGTGGGACCCTCTCGTTCCCCCGTACAGGATGCTTCACCCGTGGTACGGTCTCATCTGTTGCAACACTGCTTAGACATTTATATTGGAAATGAAGAAACGTTTAGGAAATGACACAGTTTAGCCAGTGGCAAAGAAGTGAAATTAAAAGTTGGCCCTTTGCCACTGGAAACAGAGACATGCTCCTAATGTGTTGACTCAAAGCTCATAACATTTCTGGCAAATGAGGCATGAAGCTCCCGGTCAGATGCGCAGCGGGGAGCGTTGCAGCCAGAAAAGGACGCGACGGGAGCGCGAAGGTTGCGAGTTGAGCACCCAGAAGTTCAAACTCGCCGGGGTTAAAGCCACCTACGTACCAGCCACTGCGGTGCCCGGTAACGACGTGGTAACTGCCATACCCCAGAGCACCACGTGCTGCAGGGCCAGACCCAGCTCTGCCTGGGCCATCGCCAGCCAGGCCCTGGCCGCTCCACGGCAGAGGCTCGGAACTTGCGGGACGGTCCTGGCGAGGAGGGGGGCAGGCACAGCTCCCCCTGCGCGGCCGGGCTCAGAGCCAGGAGTCACGGTGCCAACATAACCTGCAAAAAGAAATCCCCGGGGCGGGAGCCAGCCCGGCATCTGCCGAGCCCTGGCCACCTGATTTATTGCGTGAGTCTGCTCGTGGGAACGCTGGATGTGTTTTTACAGAAGCTGAAAGGTGTCGGTGAATAAACCAGAGGCTTTCGAGAAGGGAGAGGACAAAATTAGTGCTACAAGAAGCTGAAGACCACTCCAGTATTGAGCTGGTCCTTATCTCCGTGCCTGCTGCAGAGTTCTTCAGATGATGAGGATCAAATGCTTCTCATTAACTTGCTCACAGCCGCCTCCTGCCAATCCCAGCACCAGCTGTGAGAAATGGAAAGAACTTCTCCAGGAAAATCATACTCCTTTGGGAAGCATCCCAATAGTACTAACATAGGACTGAACTCAGAGGCTGGGAATACAGAAATGAGGATTTAGCCTGTATCTCATGCAGCAAGCTGAGAAAAAGCATAAACCAGCCGGGCACGCAGCGGCCGCGGCCTGGTCTGCAACCACCCGAAGGAGGCTGCAGAGGAAAGGGGAACAGTGTCCTTAGAGACTGCAGGGCTCAGCAAGACTCCAGAAGGTGGCATTTCAATTAAAAAAAAAGAAACCCACAACAGAATATGGTGCAAGAGATGGGCTGGAATCGGGAGCACGGTCAGCTCTGCCCCGCGGCCGGCACAGGAGCCGTGTGGGGGTTCCAATGAATTTACTCCAGATTTACCTGAATATTTATTTCAACAGTTAACTATGTGTTGATACCGTGTGACAAAGTTTATCTACTACAGCTATATTACAGGATTTAAACATCTAATTTTAATTAATGTATCTAAAAGGGTCTGCTCTTTCATTTGAACGGATGATGCCTTTATTTCAAGACATTTTAAATGCCATTGCAGGAGGTTGGCCTGCTGTAAAACTCTGGACTGTACAAAGATATCTTTCTGAATACAGATACTATTCAAGTTTTCATTTTAACATGTAACATTTAGAAATAATAAATACAAAAAGGTATTAAGTTTAGCAATTATTTTTTCTCTGTGGCTGTTTTGAAGCCAAATTCTGCCCTGTCACTTGGGAAACTCTACTTAACATGAGTTGGCAGGCTCTAGAATGGAGAAAAAGGGGAAAGATGTTATTTGATAAGCTTCAAATTTTCACTTCCTGACTGTTTTCTACTTATTTGCATACAGATCTGAATTCAGTTGGTAAATATATTGCTTCATAGATTACAGATATCACAGGTTCACGTACAGCCCGATGTTTGAAAATGCTGGAATCTTTGAAACGACAACAGGCCAGACCCTCCCCTATTGCACTGGACTAAATCCAACATAATTCAGTGAAGAAAATGAACATTCAAAGAAAAAGAGCTGGAACTCAGCCTGCCCCAACAAACCCACCCCAGCTTCTCACCGGGGCCGGGCTGACAGCTCCGCGGAGCATCCACCCGGGAACGCCGCTTAACGGACAGCACCGTGAGGCTCCCTCGTCAGGAGGAGCTGCTCACAGGTGACTGCTGTGGTGCTTGTGTCACACTAGTGTCGTATTCCAAACACGACTTTCTGTTTCTGCTTCACCCCCTCCTCTGCCCCAGCTATTGGATACTTAAACCTTTGTATCCCATAAACCTACTGGTGGAGCTCTCATAAATAGCAAAAAAATTACATCAGTCTTCTGCATGCAGCTCCTAAAGCTGTTAAATGCCTGCACTGCACTGCACACGAGTGATAAAAGTGTGTCTGTGTGACACTATGTCTGCTTGGTAGTGGAAAAGGAGAGAGAGATGTTGAAACACTCAATTCTGCTATTAAATAATTACTTGCTTATGAGGCTGGCTGACCTATTAAACACAAACATCTGGCTTAGGTGTTCAGGGTCCAAATGAATTACCCACCGAAGACTAACCAGGCATATCAGACCTCAGCCCACTCCCAACAACCCCATCACCCAATATTTCACTTGTGGAAAATATGAATGTTTGGTTAAAGGTGGGGCTGGCTGATTTTTGCCGTGCTGACAATGAGGCTTTCTGAGCTGTGGCTCTGTGTCCTTCAGCTGGGTGCTGTCACTATTCTGCTTGACCCACCAAACAGCCTCAGGTCCCTGTCCTCAGCCACCCTGCAGTCCCATCCTAGCTTGTAATTTATGATAAGGTGTTGTTGGAACCAGGCAAGAGCGGGCCTCAGAACTGTGGAGAAGGGTTTGTGCCACTGCTTGAATATAAAATACACTTTTGTGTGAGCTGGTGCTAGAGAAGAACGTGGGCTGGGTGTTGAAGGAGGTGTGATAGGTGCCAATGATCTAAGTGGTACCAGTCTGGGACCTGATTGCTTGTAATTATCCTATTTCTGTGTCCCTAATGGGCATGGGCCAGGTGTGGTTCACCACTTATATGGCTTCTTGGAGCCAATCCCCACAAGTTTCAGGGGTGTTCTGGGAGAGGACTGCTGATGGCTGCGGAGGAAGAAGCATCACTGTGGGTCTCATTGCTCTTGCCTTGCCTGGTACCTGTTCTGCACACGATGTTTTGTTGCTCCTCTGTGGATTCAGGGAGAGACCATCGGCCTCTCCTTGGGAAAGGCAGAGGTTGGGTGGTTGGCCTCGTGTTGCAGAGAACAGAGCAGGATCGTGTCACCGCTGGCTGCTTGGCTCTGCGTGAAGTGATGTCTCCTCCAAAGCCAGCCCTGAGCCTGCCTCCCTGGCAGGAGGAAAGCTGCATCCCTGTGCAAACCAGGTGGCTGCAGTTTCTGTGCAGCCATGCTCGGCTGGCAACTGCCCAATAAAGCAGCTGTGGCTCCTTGGGCCCTTTAACCAGGGGGAGAGTTTGGATGGCTCTCGTTAGTTAAACGATCTGGCTGCAGAAGCAGTCATGGCAAAGCTCCTGTCTCCAGCAGGCTGCTGAATGGCTGCTCCCAACAGGAGAAGCAGTTGGACCCTGGCACTACCTGCAGAACAACATCTGCCAGGAGGCTGGCAGAGAGCGGTGGGAAGAGTTGGCTCTGTGGGCTACGAGCCCTGGATGCCTTCTTACCTACATTTTCCTGTTAGTGAGCCAAGTGTTGCTGAAAAAGAAAGAAAAAAAGTGTTCCTTTCTCACAGGAAAATGAACCCCAGAGTGAAATTCCCAACCCTGATGTTCACCCAGGTAAACTCTCCTTGGAGGACCGCTGAGCTTTGTGTGGGGACGTGAGGATGAGGAGAGCAGGTGGGAATCTACTTCAGCTAACGTGTGACTGCTGCCTTCTTGTGTATTCTCTTGGTGAGAGCTGCCTTGCTAATGGCTGAGGTCATTTTCTCTCCTCTTTCTTCTCCTCGATCTGTTCTACTCTGTATTTTTCAGCTGCTGGCCCTGCTTTGTGCAGATGGTCTGCGTGCTCGCTGGTCTAGAGGTGAGCTGCTTGCAGAAATGTGCATGCAAAAGAGCTGTGTAAGAATCACTGATCCTTCAGTATTAACTAGTGCCACCTTTGCTTGTGTGTTTTATCCACTGTGTGTCCAGTGTTTAACTTTGCTGGCCTGCTGGAGCAGCAGCTGCATTCCTACTGTGGTTTCTAAAGCTATATTGAAATTGAAAGAAAAAAACCTAACCCAGTTTACATGGAGCAGGGGGTGACAAAAATAAACTACTTCATAAAGAGAGATCCCACTGTACTTCCTCCATGACCTTAAGTAACTTTCCTGGTACTAAAGTGACCAAAGGCAGGCTGACCACAAAATACAGCATAAACCTGCGACCACTTGAGTGAAGTGGAG
The DNA here is from genome assembly GCA_013399075.1 of Chloroceryle aenea. Classification (NCBI taxonomy): domain Eukaryota; kingdom Metazoa; phylum Chordata; class Aves; order Coraciiformes; family Cerylidae; genus Chloroceryle; species Chloroceryle aenea. The sequence continues at coordinate 119,842 of VWZY01003614.1, read as the reverse complement.
CCATAGTTATGAAAGCTTTAAACACCACAGTTGATTGTCGTCAGTTGCAATGCAAAAATAATGGTATTTACAGACAGGAAAGCTTAGGTAAGCACATCAATAACTGTTTAATGTTTCCTGTTGACGCTGTTCCTGTTTATCAGCTGTTTTCAAACAGGTTAGTTTGGAAACACTAGTGGGTGGCTCGGTGCTGTGCCATCAAGTGCTCTCCAGAGTCCCCAGCCATGGATCTGCAAGGCTGAGCTGGGTTAGTATGCTAATTTAATAACTGTTATTTAAATACACTTAAGGACAATGCAGTGAACCTAAACAAGTCACATACTGGAGCTGTTTATCCTCCGTGAATCTGTTTCCAATAGCTGACTGTTGTTTAACCAACATAAACAACTCTCTTATTAAATCATGTATAATTCTGGAGCCTGGGTTAAAGCGTTCCCACAAGATACGGTGCAGATGTTATGAAGTTGTAAAAATCTGCAAAATGCCCTGGTTCAAAGCTGGATGCTCCAGGATTAGGAGCAAGATGGGTAAACAGAGTGAATGCTGAACACGGGATAAACAGTGAAAACTTCAGGCAAGTGGGTTTTGCTGTGTTTGCCTTTGTGGGGAGGGTACCAAGTACTGGGACAACTGGGAAACTGCTCGATCGCAGAACATCACCTGCTGTGGAATTCTGCATTGCAGATGAAGGCCCAGCACTGAACGGGGTCCAGCGTAGAAATTAGTTCTGCCAAGCTGCTGCTCTCCAGGGACCACCATTTGTGAGGTATCTCCAGGAACCTTTCAGTGTCCAGCCCAAAATTGCCTCGGAAGCTGTCTCAGGGGGTGCTAAAGCTCATGGCCGAGTACAGGGAAGGATGTGGGGACCCCACTGGGAGCGGTGACCTGAGCAAGGGAATTGCTGAATGAAAAAGTGAGGTACTGCAATAGCAGCTCAAATAAGAGACTCTGGTTATCAGCTTAAACTCGTCACTCTTGGTAAATCATTAAGAAAATCAAAACCTCAGACTGTGTTGGGTTTTGTTGTGGTGGTTTGGGGTTTTTTTTGTTCTGCATGTTGGGGTTTTTGTTGTTGGTTTCTTCCTCCTCTTTCAAAAGCTGTCAGTAATTCAAGGTGGTTTGGTCTGTGGGGTTTTGTTTGTTTGTTTGTTTGGTGGTGGCTCTGATGAGTCCCTGCCTGTGAATGAAGTCACCCAGGGGTCCCCAAGCTGCTTTGGGAGCATCTCTTGCCAGCAGGATGTGTCTTACCTCGAAACCCAGCAAGAGTGTTTGATTCCAAGAGATGCATCTGTCTCAAATAAAACAAAGCAAAACAAAAGGCTGAATCCCAAGACCCTGAGAGACAGGGAATAAATTAATTTGGGGGGG
>VWZY01003614.1:65942-107968 GCA_013399075.1 Chloroceryle aenea | reverse complement strand
GGGGGAGAAATGAGCACCGGTTGCCGGAGCTCTGCGGCCGCGAGCGAGCAGAGCTCGTTCTGCGCTGTAATCGGCCTGGCAAAAGGAAGCCAAGAGCCTCACGGGGGGCCAGCAGGTTTTTGGTTCTCACTCTGAGCTTGCTTCTGAGCTTTTTCTCCGCATCACAAAGGGCTCTTGCTGTGCGCTTCTCACGCTGCCGCGCCGCAGCCGGGCGATGTTGTGCCATCTGTCCAGGAGTCAACGCCGCAGGTCAAGCTAATTTAAACTGGCACTTTTCATCTCCCTATGCCTGTGTGCATTACATTTAGTAGTTTAAGTGAGTGATTGTATCTCCTGACCCTGCGACAAAGGACAAAGCTCATGTTTGTATTTTTTCATTATCTGTAGTTGTCAGGGATGGAGACATTTGATCCTTTAATGCGAGATGTAGTTAAACCGGCGAGCGATACTCAGCTGCTGGTTAAGGAATAGTTGGGGTGGGTTTATTTTTTAATTATTTTTCATGCCCTCTTTCTATATTTTTAAAGGTAAGAGCATACATTTATATATGGGGGAATTTTATAAGTCCAAATGTAAAAATCAAAGCTATTATTTCTTCTTCACTTTGACTGTTACAAATTTATTGGGGGGAACTGTTCACCCTGTGGTGAACAGAAGAGTTAAATGATGAACCTGGAGCAAAATGATGCTCATAAATACTTTGGTTGCTATGAAAAGAGCAACCTCTACATCATTATTTCTTGTTTGAGCTCTGCAATGAACTTTGAGGAACTAAATGTCCGGAGGGAATAGGAGAATCATCAGAACTGGGGGCGTGCTCAGTGGAAAAGGTGTGCAGCAGTATAAGGGATGTTGTAAAATCCAGGGGAACTTGCTGAAGATGAGCACTTGGTTTGATCTGCCCTGGTTTTTCCTCCCCCTTTCTGCTGTTTCTCCGAGTTGCTATTTCTTCATCCACCATTTTTTCATCATTTTCCTTTTTCCTGGAGATGCAGAATCGGTGCTGAGGAGGGAAGGGGAAGAAAGACCACACACGGGTATTTATTTCTGAAGGGTGTCCTGCAAGAGACCCTGAAACCAGGAGAAGCCAGAAGAGAAAAGGTGCCTGAGCCAAAAGCCAGCGTGCAGATGGAAAGGTGCAGCCTGCCTGAGGTGCAGCTTATAGCTGAATGTGCCTGAACGGCCAAAATTAATGTTTTTCCAGAAAGGTATTAATTTCACACCTCTCTCTTTACTGGTGATGTTAGACTTGGTACGAGGAGCACACTCATATTGAATCCTCCCTTAACAGGGGTAGAAGGAACAGCAAACACAACAGGCAATCGGTATTTTCATCTGTGCTACAAATAGGGACTAACAGGACAAATAACAGGAATATTAACTAGGATTTTAAACAGGTGGAAAGAGCTGTAGTTCTTTCAGAAGCACTGGTGACATTTGCCATATTAACCCTTATCTTTTGATACCGTTTCTCGCTGTGGAATACACTGGAATTTGGTAACACTGATTTATCGTTCATTAATCCAACTGTCACTGTAAAGTGATTCTCACTGTTGCTGTGAGTTAAATATTGTATTCTAGGTAAAGGTTATCTGTCCAGAAGCTAGATTCATAATTGGGAAGCAGGACTAATGGCATATTAGACCATTGGTGAAAGGGGAAAATTATGATAAGCTATAATGGTGACTTCATGGGCTGTTATAAATCTGTCCGTGTAATGATGTCACACAGAGCCATGTCTTTAAAAAGGCATTAAATTAATCCAATAAGGCAAGACAGAAGTGGCTTAGAATTACCCGTTAATATTAATCCAGAGCACACTGTAATATAAACTCCAAATCAATTCCTAAAGAAGAGCCCTGGCAAATGTAATGAGCGAGTACAGAAACTCCCATTATCTGTAATAAAACTATTTTAAAAATTGAGGAATGAAGATTTATTAGTTTAAATGTGTTGTACTTACACAGCAGGGTAGAAGAATGAGGTGCTTTTCTCATGCTTGCAACTCTAATGTTCCTAAACCCCGGGAAGGGCCACGGCAGAAGAGCACGTGGAGAGGGAGGATGGGGCTGGTGAGTCGCTAGCAGAAAAATGAGAGAGATGTTCTTGTGGGAGAGGGAGAGCTGGAAAGTGATTTGGCCTCCTTTGCTCCCAGCAGACCAAGGGATGTCCTGATGATGTTTTACTTCACCAGAACGGGCTTAGCCACTGGGTATTTTCCCTGAATCCATCCCTGTTCCTGCTGTTGCTGCGTCCAGCCCTGGCTGCCAGGCTTTCTGCCTCTCCGTCCTGGCTGAACCACGGCTGAGCTCCCTCTTCTGCATTCCCTGGGAGGGGTCTTGTGCACCCTGCTCTGGGTGCCCTCCTTCAGCAGGGGTTGTACCAGAGGATCTCTAGCAGTCCCTTCCACCCCCACCATGCTGGGGTCTGTGAACTCTGTTGAGGGAGTTGCTGTCCAGGAGCCCGGGCTCAGGGAGCTGGGTTTCCAGAGGACCTTTCTAGAGCACAAACATACAGCCCAGCCTGTGGCTCTCGCTCTGCTGGTCTTGTGGCAATTCACCTGCCTGTTTTGTCTCCAACAGTCTGGGTTTATGAAGCTTCTCGCTGTGTGTGTATCAACAATAGGTTTCTGAGTGGAGAAGGCAAAGCTGTTTAGGTATCATTTGCAATGTTTGTTTTCCCTCCTGAAATGCTCGTCTGAAGCACACAGAGGACAGAACGGTCCCGTACTGTGTTGTGTGCTGAGGAAATTCTGTGAACTTGCAGTTGGTCACAGAGCCCTCTGTCCATTTGTTTCCATCAGATCACAATGCAGCAGAACAAAAAAAAACCATGGGATGTGGAGCCTGAAAATCCTTTTTGTTTGTATAAGCTTTTGAGAACAGGAGGTTTTGTTCTCCCTGCACATCTGACTGGATGTGAATTTTGCTTTTCAGGAAGCGAGGACATTCTGTGTTTTGGTCTGGGGAGGGCTAAGTGGATGCTCATCCCATGGGCTTCATAAACTGGGATTTGGCTTGGCTGGGAACACCTGCTTTGGAGAAGGATGCCAGTTGTTGGGTTTATTTCCCTCTCCTGTGCCTGGTGGTCTATCTTTGGAACGGGTGCCAGTTGCTTGAGAAAGGAGAGCCACTGGGAGCCGGGGTGGCAGAGTCCATGGATGATGGAAAGAACATTATTCGCTCTTCTGCTCTTCATTTATCGTCCTCTCTCCTCTCAGAGCCTTTGTTAGGTTTGTGGAGTAGGCAGAGATACAGTATGCAATAAATAAGGAGAGTTTATAACAAGTTTCTGGCAAAAAATATACTGGACTTATACTTTATGAGATGAAATAAATAAGGTGACAAATGTACAGCAATATTTGCTAGGTACAGCTGTTAACAGACACTGCTGATGTACAGTAACATTTGGCTGGGCATAGACATTAATGCACATTATTTGTTGGAATAGCTTTGCAAAATCAGGAAATGCTTGGAAATGATCAGAAATCATTCGGATTTATGCTGTTGCTATATTAATATATTTCCTATCTGTAAAAATGTTATTGGGCCTTTCTCCCTACTCTGTAGAAAGTGCAGAAATGTAGATCTTGTTTTGCAGCCTGTTATCACAGCCATTTTACACAGGGACGCCTTCTGAGGAGTTCTGCAGCTTTCCTTCCAAAAATGACTTTTCCTGCTTAGCTGGAAGATCTGGTACTTGCTCAGTCACTTTGGGGTTTCTTTCCCTGGGTTTATTTTCTTACAAAGGTACAGCTGACCTCAGCTATTCACAAGCAATAGATAAAGATAGGTGGGTATTAACTGAGGGCGTCGTTTCTGTTGTGTAAACTGGTGTGGCTTGATTTTAATGAGTCCTGAACTCGATCCATCTGGAAGCGAGGGCCTCTCTCCTTCAAACAGATAAACACAGCAGAGATGTCGTGGAGCTGGGATGCCTGCAGTGCTTTAGAAGCTAGCGAAGAGGCTGCTTTATTTCACGTAGTTAACTTGGGAAATGTGATTTGATTCTAAGCTTAAAGGAGAAGTGCAAATTCTAAACCACACACTTATTGTCAAGACTTTCTAATTCCATTCCAAGTATTATGGAAGTCTGATGTTTGAATAAGGCCAAGTCATCTTTTAATTCCTAAACTGGCTCCCATAAAAGGCGAGCAAAGCTTTGATCTGTGTAAAAGAGAAGATCTCCAGGGAGAAGCCTCTGCTTCTGTTTGCACAAATGTTGCGGGCAGAGTCTCTAGGCTGTACCTAACAAATTGCATTTGTTTGCCTCTTAAACCGACTTGCAGATTTGCACACACCAGGGATCTCAGGGGCAATATCAGCTCTTTCATGGGGTTTGCAACAGGAAAGAGGCGAGTTAAATTTTGATCTGATAGACTGGCCTGTGATGATGTCACTTAGTGCCTAGTAGAGCAGCTACTGCCGGACACTGTGTTCCCAGGGGGATCTGCCATGTACACACCAGGGCTGATAAGGGCTGTACACAACTGGGGGCTAGGAACACTGTCAAAATTCAACTAAAGGCCTGGAGATAGAGTGGAGTGGAACAGAAGTCTTCCTCAGAGGAAGACAATCTCTGAGAGGCTCTTCCTTCTCGGTATGGAATGGAGCTGCTGGAGAGGGAAATGCACATTCCTACACTGGATAATCTCAATAACATCTAAAGAGTTCCAAGGGAAGTCTAAAGTTTGTCATCACTGCTTAAGTTGTCAAATCATAGAAAAGGGTCCTGGAAAAGACCTCAAGAGGTCATGAAGTCCCCAGACTGTGATCAGCTGCACCTATCTTTTTCCCCAAAAGATGTTTGCCTCGCCTGCTCCTGGTGTTGACATTTCCATGACCTTCCCAGAAAATCTGTTTCACAGCTCACTCTTGGTGTCCAACAGTCGGTGCTGTCGCTACTTATTCTTTCCACCCTGAGCAAGTAGAACAGGTGATTTTCTTCTTGACAAGAGCTTTTCAGGGAACTCTTCCCTCTTTGCCAGCTAATTATTTGTCTGCCTTTGTGTTTTCTAATCTCTAACCATTTTCTTTGCTCTTTTCTGGAGAGGTGATGAAGCAAAAAGATTTTTATATCCTCCTTCTAAATCTGTTACCCTCCTTTCAGTCTTCCTGCTGGTTTAGCAAGGAGAAGAGATAGGACTCTTTGGATCATCCTGTTCTCTCCCAGGCTACCTGAAGGATTTGCACTGGTGGTGTTCACTGGTTTTACTATTGTTTAGGTTGCTCTTTGCTTTTGCTGCTCTATTTTTTAAAACAAACAACTTTATTATACAGAAATATTTTGGCACTTCTGTCTGCCTGAGTGGGATGGGTTCGACGTGCTCCTTTTGCACCAAGAGCTTTGGTCACCTTGGTTTCCATATGGTCCTCCTCTGCAGTTAATGGTTAGTTAACTCTGGTTCAAGTATCATCATCACCAAGGCTCTGACTTAAAACGTTACCATAAACAAAAGCATTATTTCCAGGGGGTGTCATTAGGGATGTCAGATCCCTTTGGTTCCTGCAGCCATTTTTTTCTAAGATGTTTTGCATTGTTTGGAGCTTCAGAATCACCTTTGCATTGAAACTTCAGTTACTTAGCAGCAGGGTTTGGGGTTCCTTCAGCGCCTGCACTTTGTCTATTGACTGAACTCCACCCACTCCCACTATGAAGTGTGGGTCACTGCTTTTTTCTTGTTCCCTGAGCAGATGTCCTCCTGGCAGTCCTTGTGCTGAACTTCTTTCAGGCTTGTTTCAGGCCTTGAATTTCACAGGACTGAGCCAAAACCTTTGTTTTATAAGTCCCATTAATAATGATCTGTTCCTCAGGCTCAGGGAATCTGTCTTCTGTTCTGTGCTCTGACTGGGAACTCCCAAAGCCATGCCTGATGGGTGATCTCCTTGTAACATCTGCGCAGGGACTGTGCTGGTAAGTCACCATCAACTGATGTGACGTTGCTAATGCAGCCTGTGGACGAGGGATTCGCTGGACTGCTAAATGCAAAACTGAATGCTTAGTGTTTGGGCTTTGGAGAAGTGTGGGACGAGATGTGTCAAAAATGGATGTCTAAAGTAGATGTTGAAATAAATTCACCCCCCAATGAAGTTAAGTAATGCTCAGTAATTGCACAGGTTTGTGATGGAAGGGAAAAATATTTCTTTTTAAGCTTTAAAGTCCCCTGTGGAAAAGCTTCAGTGAAGTGTGGTGCTTCAGCATGGGCTGAGTGACCTGGCTGGTGGCAAGGACAGAGCCAACTGCTGCCTAGGCCAGAGTGGCCCTTCTCGAGCACAGCACTCTCGTGGCCTTGGTGGTGGTGGCTGTGTCAGCATGGGAAATATCACATGTGCATGTTTCTACAGGAATAAACCAGCAAGTTTGGGACTTCTGAGATGGGCAGAGCACTTGGGAGCATTGAGTTGCTCTGAATCCCTCGCTTGTGGCACCTATGGGAACACTCTAGTCCTGGGCAGGCATGCTGACTTCCTTCTGTGTGTGAACACAGCTATGTGACTTAAAATAGTTTTGTGAATAAAAGAACAGAAAAATAAGATTTTAAAGGTAACAGTTTGGGGATTTGAAATAGTTTTGGCTTGGAAAATTAGTTTCTGGTCTTGAGACAACCTTTAATGTGGTTGTCAGAATTAGTTGCCAGTCCTTAGGGATGCCTGTGTGACACTTGTGAGGATGCTTTCTATTGTTAGTTTGTTGTTTGTGTGGGTTTTGGTTTTGTTTGTTTTTTTTAATCTGGAAGCTAAAGCAGTAATTCCTTCCCCCTCCCCTTTCCCAATGCCTTTTGAGATGCAAGTGTTCATGAATGTGTCACCACAGTACTGGAGTCCAAGAAAGCAAAGCGTTGGAACCAGGGGCTTTGAGAAATGCCAGTGCAGCCATATACACATCTTGCTTCTGGATGTGGAAAGAAAAGAATGGTTTCCTCTCATATTTGCTTTGAGAGGAAAGGAGAGTTTTCAAAGCCATGAGAGAGTTCAGTCTTCTGAGCAAGAATATCCAAGCAGGATGTGATCCTAAAATGACAAGGAGTCAACATCTGGGTATGTTTTCCCACATTAGCAACTGCTGTCCTAAGCTGTGCTGTTGTGTGTGATGTTGAACAGCTGCTCGCTTACCCAGAGGTAAGAATATTCTGTATCTCCTCCTTTTGCTTTTTTTAGAGCTTTTGAGATTAAAAGCTCTCAGAGAACGTGTAAAGTAGCAGCGCTGAACCTGTGTTGTACTTAGTACCCAGAAAATGGTGGTTTAATTCAATAAAAAGCTGCTGATGTATTATAATGCCTGTTCTTGGCACTACTGTATTACATTATCCAACCCCCACTTCTCATTAGCCACATACCAAATTGTTCCAGTGGTAATCTGAGCCTGTCCCACCGTGTACCAGTGAAATACCACACCAATAGCTGCCACAGATATTAACAGCTGCCCCCTTTCAAGGTGCTGCTGCTTTTGCCTACAGTTTGCAGTAAGAAGGCAGCACATCCTGCCACCAGCATCATCCCACCCTGCGCTGAGCTGGCCGGCCGCTTCTGAAGTGGTGTCTGCAAGCAGGGTGTCTCATGGACCTGCTTTTGGGGGAGAAAAAAGGGTTGTATAGGGCCAGGGGAAGAACACTTTGGGAGTTGTTTGTATTTAATAAAATGATGCTCAGGAAGTTTAGGATGGGTGAAAAAGCTGGGGGTTTGGTAAACTGGGCAGGCATTCTTCCTGCGGTGATTATACACAGGGCACTGGAACGCAGCACACCAGAGCCTGTGGCTTCTGTCTTCATTTCTGTGTCTTTGGTGAGATGAATCACGCTGCTCTGACGAAAAGGAGCGGCTGTCGCACACCACGACTTTCACATCCAGAGTTCCCCAACCCATCACACCTTTGTGTAAACACAGGCAGCAGAAACGCGGTGCTGCGTGGCCACCGACGCGCAGGAGGAAGATGCAATGATGGTTTCTTGTGGAAGGTTTGCTGAAGTGAGAGTTATGGGTGTTGCTTCCTTCAAAATTTCATAGTGAAGTTTCTTGTGACAGTGACCTTGTTTTTGAAGCCCAGCTGTGAAGAGTCAACCAACAGTTAACTGCTTTCCTGATTTCTAACACAAAACTTTTCTCCAAGTGCACCTGCAAAATCAGTGTCTCTGCAGTTCGCTTTCCCTTCACTGATGTAGTTCAAACCAATCCTTTGTGCAGGTACATATTTTCTTTCTTTTTATTTCATTTTTTATTCTTTCAAAATGAGCTCCTAAAGTCATTCCATAAGAGGGTACTGTGAGATGCTTCTTTCCAGTTTGTCTGAACTGAGTTATGGCAGAGGACCTGGCTTGCAGAGCGAGTATCGATCTGTCGGAATCTCTCTGCTAAAATCCACGGAAGAGCACAACTGAGAAGAGTTCGGAGACATCTGTGCTGCTTACTCACTGTTTCTGTGTATGCCTCTGTCTGAATCGCTGCCATCAGCGGCCGGATTCAAAGGAGATTCTTGTGGTAGCTGGAGCTATATGATGGAACCCACTGAGTATACAAGAGGTGAAGAAGAGTCTTGTCCAACTGCTTTTGCCTTCTTTCTCCCTAGCCTTGCTCAAGCCAAAGCATGTGAGTGCTCTCACAGTGAACCAGACCGGGCAAAGGTTCACTGGTTTACTGCCTTAAAATAACCTGCAAATGGGCAGAGTTTAGCTGTTGTGCATGCTGGTGGATTCTGCTCTCCTGGGCTGCTAACCTTCATCCACAGAAGGCACTTCTGGGCTTGTATTGTGGTGCTCTAAGTCTTGCTCCACAGCGAGGGGTACTTTTGGAGTCAGTGCTGTGTATTCCCCTTGCATAACGTGGCTCTTCACAGGCTGCAGACATCACTCAGGCCAAACCAGTCTGGTGGTGTGTCTCCTCTAAAGAAGCTTTCTTTTATTCCCCTGGTCTTCGTGCCTGTTCACCACCTCTCTATTTCCTTTGCTCTGTTGTGCTCAGCTAAGAGTCAGAAGCATCGCTGTCACGAGCTCTGTGCTTTCTTAGGTCAGTCCTTTCGGTCACCAGACCTGGGAACAGAGGTTTTTACAGCAGCCATAAAACAGACCCCCCGAAAATGGGATCCACTTCTATGTGACCTAGAAAACCCATGGGGTGAAGGGCTGCTCCTCGTGTCCTCCGTGCTGAACACCAGCTCCCGTCGGCTGTTGGCGTCAGTGAGGAGCTTACCCCGGGGCTCTCTTGAGAGGTCGGAGGAATCCTCACACCGTGAGAGACTTTGTCCGTACCTTCAGAGAGAGCCAAGCTGGCCTGGGATCTGAGAAACTTCCATCTTCAGGAAAATCCAAGCACGGCTCCCAGACTTATGCTCAGGCCTGTGCCTAAGGGAGCTGTGTTTCCTTGGAGAACATAATGGAATATTCGAAACAAAATAGGAAAGCCCATAAATAAACCTAATTAAGCATTTTCAGATGAATAAACAGTAGTTTTATAACCCTTGCTGCAAAATATCTTAATTTTATAATTAATTCCATGTTTAATATAAAAACGACAGTTTGATGGAGCTGCTTGGAGGACTAACCAGGGAAGTGTGCCACATGCAACTTCCCCGTGCCATATGCCGCAGATTTTGCACGGCAGTGACATCACACTAGAAGAACAGACTGGTCATCTGTCACCTGGATAACGTGTGCTAGATAACGACCAGCCTGCTCATTGTGGTTCTCGGAACAGAGCTCCCCAAAGTTTTTTGTTCACGTTTCCTGAAATCAGCCATCCCAGCCCAAAGCAGCATCTGTAGAGTCTATGAAAGGTAAGAATGTGAAAATCACACTTCAGTTTGCTTAGGATGTGTTCCAAGATTACATGACTTGTGTGAGGTACGTTTCCCACTGTTCCTAGCACGCTGGATGAGATCTTAATTGATCTCTTGTTCTTTCTTCTCTAGGCAGAATGGAGCCTTTGAAGATGAATACTGGCTCATAAACTAAATGCTTTCAGCTGTTGCTGCTGAACATAACAAATCCTAAGAAGATTTTTGTCAGTTGCTTAGAGATTTCCTTGTTTTTGTGGAGAAGAAAAGGTTGTCGTTTAACCCTTAGCTCCTGGATAACGTTGTGAGTCACACTGAGTGTCCACAGCAGAAGCTGAGCAGCTGGAGAAGGGGAGCAAAGCAGCCAGAAATCCGGAGACACGCCGAGGTGTGGGGTTTGGTGTGGCCTGTTGTGCAGGAGGTCACATTCATCGATGGCTTGGGGGTTAATCCCTCTGCTTTCTCACCTATTTGTAAATGTTTTGTTGTGCAACCACGTGAGACAAACTCCTGGAAGTGTGAATGTCTCCACTACCTCCTGCTTCTGTGTCGTGGGTCTGTTCTCCTGCCGTCCTGAGCGCTGAGGGAGAAGTAGGGATGAAATGTTGTTTGGTGATGATAACTGGAAGGAGCCAAGGTCTTAGTGTGCTCTGCTGTGCTGACCTTTTCCTGACTACAGTTGGCAGTGGTCCCTGGTGCTGGCCCGTGGGTGCTGCTGAGGGATCGGAGAGCACGCTGGCGCTGTCGGATTGGTACGCGGGAAACTTCCAGCCGTTCATAACCAGTGCTCTGCCTTAGACGTCACGAAATCAAATCCTTATTATATCCCATGAGTTCCATATTAGGCTGGAATTCCGATGGAAATTTGCAAGGGACTTTCTGTCTGCGGGGCTGTGTAATGTGGCTCTGAATGCCACCAGGAATGTTTTTCTTAGAAGCTGGATATCCACACGTGCCCTATCGGCAAACCACCGGCTTGCTGAATTAAGATTTTATTTACCACTGGAATAAATATCCTACCCAGTAGACACATAGTCAGGAACCACATCTGGGAACCATTCGTGGGCTGTATCAACACCAGTGAAGCCGTTTGCTGTATTCAGCCTGTACGTTAGCCTTGGGGAGTCTGCATTTGAAACCATTACCTTTGCTATGATTGATTTCTTTATCTCTTCCTTTGAGCACCTTGGTCCTTTTGAGTTTGGAAGTGCTTTGCTAACAGTTGATCGTGGTTTGAACTGGGTGTTTAGAGAAAATTCTGCTGTCTTCCTTTGGTGCCATTATTGTTAAGATTTTGCTTGGTGTGATATTTGCCTCAACCTTTGTGATGCCAAAGCAGATTTTGAAAACTTTATATCTTCATAAAAGGAAGAGATACTCAAGGCAGAGATGTCCTTGGTTTTTTTGAACTCTCTTATTTGAGAAAAAGTAATTATAGTAAGTAATTATTTTTTTTTTCCTTCTCCCATGAGAATCTGTTACCACGGACTACACAGAACTTGTGGAAAAAAGGAGTAAAATGCATTGGCCTGACTTAGCATTTTCCTTCTGATTTGTTACCTGATGGTATGGGCAATGAGCAACGGCCCGCTGAATAAAACATTTTTCCTGAATATTTTAATAAGTCATTTACAATTTTTCCAGCTTCTTTATGGCCATAGCTGTTTGATACTATATATTTTTATAGAAGCTGACTGTTGGCACTAGCTGATGCACCTGTCATAATATCTGTTTACAATATATACATCCCCTCTGCCAAGTTAGGTCATAGTTTACAATGTGGTTAGTGCTGCGCTCGCAGGGCGACAGGATTCTGTACAACAGCCTGGACTTGCAGAGCCAGCGAGGAGGTGGTGATAATCTTACAGGGAGCTTTATTAGGCTGCAGCTACACGTGGGGAGACTGGAAGTATGTTGCTGAAGTGAAGCTAAAATTTATATAATTAATCATTCTGAAATGAATTTTCTGCCGTGTGTGGATATTTTTGTTCAGGGTAATTAGCTGGCCAGGGTTTGTTTATATAAGGTGTGTGTCATCTGTTTACAGAGCCCGGCCGCTGACATCATGTAGCTCTTGGAGAGCTGCGACGCTCCCTCCCCACAAGGAACATTTGGAATGATCAAACAACATTCAGATGAATAACTCCTCACCAGGTAAAAATCATTCCAGCCCTCATTCTGCAATAATATTTTCATCCCACCTTGTTAAGCCTCTCCACAGAAGCACACGTGGGCACGGCCCCGTTCGCTGTAACTAAGGGAGCGATTCTTTGGCCGCTCTGGGGCCCCAGGGATGTGTCTGCAGTGAGTTTGCTCTTGCTGAGAAGGGGGTTTGTTGTCAATACACACAAACAGAGTGAGGTTTGACGGGGGGATTAGACAGGTGGACACTCGAGTCTCGTGTCATTCAGGTGGAAATAGGATGGATTTCTCTTACTGCAGGTGGGGCTGGGATAGATGTCGGAAGGAGGTAGAAGGTTGGGGTGGGAGTAGGAGAGGTCGTTCTCTCAACAGTCTGGACCCTGCAGCGTGCACCCTGCTCACCAAGCACCTGCCGTGCTGGGCAGTCACAGGGAGCTGGTTGCAAAGGCTCTTTCTGCTGAAAGCAAACTGCTCTGGCAGTGAGATGGGACAAGGTGTGTCTGCTGGTTTCTCCGCGGGTACGATGTCCTCATACTCCTCTTTAGTGTCAGCCTGTGCCTGCTCGGTCCTCTGACTATGAGGTGGGTGCTGAAGGCTTCCTCGTGTGGTATCTCATGCGAGAGTGGCAGATCTTATTTTGCTAATACTTCCATTTTGTACATATGTATGCCTGGACTATTTATCCTTAGGGCTTTTAACCTTTTGGGAGGTATTTGTTGCACACGTACTGTCTTCCCAAAATGTCCCAGAATAGTGAGAGAGGGAGTAGCACCTAACCTACAGATTCAGTTCTAGGAACATTCCTGCACGAGAGTGGTGTTTACGCCGACTGCGTGTCCTCCAGCCCACACTTAAAATGCAGATCAAACAACATTGCCAACGTGTATTTTCCCTTGCGGAGCGTTTCTCCGCATACGGAGTCGTGTTTGCTGTGCTGCCAGTGTTCTTGCAGTAGTGTCTGGTTTATATTTATGTGCATGTGCTCTTGTTAAGGAAAGAAAGAAAGAAAAGCACAATGGCCAGTGCCTGGCTGGAGTGTGCAGCAGAGGTAGTGGCACGATTGTGATTTCAGATGGGTAGGTGATAAATAAATACAGGAGGAGTGTGCAGTAATGAAGCCTTGGGTGTAATGTTGCTGTTCTGCTGTTTCTGATATGTTCAGGTGACACCAAGATAGGCATGTAATGGTAACGAAGAGAAATGGGGTGTTTCAGGAATCTACTCTCAAGCTATTTAATGTGCAGCACATCGCTCAGCATCCTGCCACAGTGGCAATGCAGATAAATAGCTGGGTCTTGCACTTCTGGTACACGGTTTGTTAATAACGTGATCAGATAAACAGCACAAAATGAATACATACAATTATGCAGTCATTTAGAATCACCAAATTTGCTGAATGATAGGGTAAGGAAGACTGACTTTGTCCATCTCTTTGTCATGGTGGGACACCCTGCGCCAGCCTTTCATTTTGTGACTGGGGCAAGGTACAGAGTCAAGTTGTGGGCATTTGAGAGGCACATTTAACCATCTTCATTGGGAAAATTGCTCAGATATTTCCTGAAAGCTCCCAAGAAAGTGCACAGAGAATGTAGTAATCTTAGGCCACTGATCTGAAAAGTGCTTTTGTTTTTGGCATCCTCTTTACCCCACTAAAGGGCACCAGCCTGTATCTGTGATGTTCCTCAGGTCGGTGTGTTTCATCCTCTTAACAGACTTCATCTCTCTGGACAACCCATACCCATTAATCTAGGGAAAGAGAGTCAGCACTTAATAATAGAATGTAACTTTATTGAGCACTTAAACTGTGGCCAGGAAAAGCAAATACTCTCCGAATCAACCCTGCGAAGTGGAATATAAATGTTGCAGAGCTTATCTATGGAAGCAAGTTGTCATTTTTCTGAGGTTTCTATCAAAGGTTTAATCAAAACCATAGCTGCAATTGGCCCACGTTGCCGTGATCATTTTTGAATGTTCTGTTCTGTAAAGTCTAGCACACAGATTTATAACGTTTGAACACTTGCTCTCTTGCCAAAAGTCACAGGCTCCAGGCACACATCATCAGGACGTGTGATGTATCCACTTCAGAAGCACAGAGAAGTCCACTGGAGATGGCCACAGATGCACTCAGTGGCTGGAACTGGTGGTGCTGATGAAGCTGCAGGGTGATCTGGGGGAGGTGTTACTTTGAGGAGTAAGGAGGAATGTGCTCACAAAGGCCAGCTGTGGACTGGGCAGGCTAAATGCCTCTGTTACCTCCCGTGAAAGTCAGGCAGGAGCAGGTAGAGCCAAGAGTGCAGCTCAGAGCTGCCCTACAGACGGGCAGCACCGTGCCACGTATTGCTTGGTGACATGTGGCTTTTCTAGTCGTGCACTTCTCTTCTCCCAGGGGGTCAGCGTGCCTCGTGCCTCTCCTGCTGGCAGCAGTAACGTGAGCATCGTGTCAGCGTGTGTGAAGATAACCTCCATTTATGGCCCACTTAGGGCCCATTGCACACACCCAGAGTCCACGCTTCAAACCAGGATGGTAGCACTGCCTTGAGCTTTATTTGATCAGAAAATGGAAAACATTACAGAGTATAAATTCAGGAATACTTATTTCTTCCTAGCAGAACAGTGTGTGGTGTTGTGCTTTGATAATGGGATGAGCATGAGGAAATAACTGCACGCAAGAAGTAGCAGGCAAGGTAAAATACTGAGGGAGTTTCATCAGTGGGTTGACAAGTTAGTTGTTTGCTTCTGATTAATAAAAACTGGAAAAGAATATGTATAGGGTGATAAGATGAAATGTTGAATTAATTTAGTGAGGCATTCCAAATGTGGAAAAAGTGCAATTCAATTGGTTTTCTTTCCCCTGAACTCCTATCTCATTGGGCACTGACTTTGGAGTCCCTCCATCCCATGCTCAATTTTCAAAGAATTTCCATCTGGTTGCATGACATTGGCCCAGTGTTTGAAAGGTAAATAGGCACTCAAGCACGCAAGATACTTTGCAGAGTTAACTGACCACCATCAGGGGTTTCTGAGACAGTCACATAGTCAGTTTGGGGGAAAAACTGACTCATTTATATGAAGCATCCAGCTTCATTTTCCTTTATGTAGCCAAGACCCCAAATTACCCCGATATGCTTGTCTGAGTATGTGATGAATAGGTTGGCTAGAGGAAGGAACTGGTACTGTCTGTAATTTCCATGTACCTCTGGGAGGTCCGTGTGAGGAAATCTCAAGCAATAATTTCAAGTCTCTTCCCATGAAGTAGTTTGGGATTATTATTTTGCTGGGTTTTTTTGTCATAAATTGTGTAAAATGCTTTGGATGGTAGGAGTAGTAAATGATAATTCCTTCCCAACAGTGCATTGTTTCCTGTCTAACATGTACTGCTTCTCTTTTGAGTCTTACCTGGCTCCTCTCCCCGTAGCATCCAAACAACTGAAGTGTTTCACGCCCCATTTAACAGCAGCCCTGCAAACCGAGGGGATAGTGGTGTCCAATTTGAACGAACATTTACAAACTCCAAACCAGCAAAGGCCAAGCAGTTTACAAATGATACATGTTTTGTGTTTACAGCATCTTTGGAAAACCACTAGGTAGCAGGGATCACAGAACTGGCTTTCAGCTAAGCCAGAAATACAAGAGTCAGCTGGTACTAATAAACTCCGATTTCAATTGATTGAATAATTGTTTTATTCAGCCAGTTTTCTTTTGAAAATGGCTACATCAAATAGTTTGAAAGCGGTTCCAGATGCTGGCTGTTCTTTGCTGTTGGGAATGCAGGAGCAAACAGCAGATAGGTCATTCGATCGATAGAAATAACATGCATAAGCATGACCCCCTCTTCTATCTTAATCTACCTGACAGGCAATTTCACTCCTAACGAAACTAAACCTGAGAGTTCTTTTCCTAATTTAGACAAAAATTCGATGGTGATTCTGCCTGTAGGCAAAGGACACACTCGTGCGTCCCTTCCAGCAGCCGCCGGGTGTTTGAAGGAGAAAGCTTTTAATCTTGATACAAGTGCATCCTTCCTGAGACCATTTAACTTGGTGTCAGAGGTTAGTGAAAGTCTTCGGTCAAAACTATTAAGAACAGGTTGATTTTTGATTGAAGGACTCCTTTGTGAATCGTGCTGCTTCCTGCCGGGTGTGTTGACTCTTGGTTGAGATTGCCAGCAAACCAGAAGTGCTGCCTTGGAAGGACTTTCTCCACTCTTCCCATCCCCTCTTGCTCCTGTGTTCAGCTTCCTCATCAGACTGCAGCACCTGGGGATTTTTTCACTGCCTCCTGGAGCTGCCAGATCCAGGGCGCAGAGAAGGCACCAAGGAGGCAGAGAGGACAATCTCAGAGCAAAAAGTCAGCAAACAATTGTTTTTCTTCCCTCTTCTCCTGGCTCTGAGTCCTGCTGCTCTGAAATACTGATTTACAGCACCAGCGTGCTACTCGTTAATACATTAGTCATTCTCTTGACAACTTAATAAGATTCAATAGCACATTTAAAAAAAATCTGACAAACATTTCAAACTGGGATTCCTGACATGTCATTAAAAATAATTCTATTCTAAGGTACAGCACTTCCTTTAAAAACAAAACCCCAAACATTAAACCTTAAACCAGAGGAACAACAATTCACGGTGCTATTTTGGGACTTAAAACAGTGCATTTTTTTCACCAAAGTTTCCAGAGTTCTGGGACAGTAAATAAAGCAGCAATTAGAGTGTCTTTCTGTGGGCTGTAAGGAAGCAGAGGCAACAAATGCTGTAGTTTACACAGACCAGCCCCAGAGAAATGTGCATTTCTGGAGACTAATGAGCTCTAGCACATCGACTTGCCCTGTAGAAACAAAAAGTTCTGGATCAAACCCTGGCTACCCTGAGCTAAGTGGGGATTTAACCCCTGGCTTCAAGAGCTTTGTGCCAGTAAATAACAAACACTTGGGACTCTTCTCTGCACTGCTGCGTTCCCCCTGCCTGGTGGGACCAGCTCTGTGGGACCAGCTCCGTGCCACCCCCTGAGCCCAGCACAGGAGTTGTCTGGGACAGGATCCGTTAGCCCAGGGCAAAATCGTGCCAAGGACTCTTCTGGCAACCAGCAGCACAAACTGGAATCTCACCTTGTCCATCCTGTCTCCTTTAACTGACGTTTACTTGTCCTCTGTTTCCCTGCTCCCCCACAATTCCAAAGCTGGAACAGCAGTTCATAAATACAGGTATAATACAGGCATTGCCTCATTTATTTTTATTTATTTGATTTTTTTCTCTTTTCTGCTGCTGCTCACAAGGAGCAAGAGGCTTTCTAGCAAAGCAGCTGCTTAGTAGAAAGCTGGATTTGACTGAGTCCCCCCTGCCCAAGAAAAAAAAATAATCTGTAGAGTAATAAAATGTTAAGTGTCCTTAAAACTGTAAATGTTAAGCAACTCTTTTATTTAATTGCATACCATATGCCACATTTGGCACACGTTAAAATCTGCAGGTTTTTTATGTGTTTCTGACTGCTCAGTAACTCGTACTTAGTTAAATATTTAATCTACAGCTTCTTAAATACAGTAGTAGCCTACATGAGTTTATAGCCTCTGGTCATGCAAGAAAGAAAAGGTAAAATTCTGTAACTTTTTATAGCTTCACAGGGTAAAAAAGTGTACATAATCAATAGGCATCCCCTTCCCATGGGATCATGGCAACCCAGGCCATGTGCTCCATCCAACATCGTGTCATTTCTACCAGGTAAATTGTCCCGTGGTGCAAGCTCAGTGCATCCTCCCATCCACTCTCTATTTGGAAGCAAACATTCACTATGCCTGTGTAAACACAGGCTCTCTTGGGCAGGGAACCTTAAAAATGTTTCTTCTCAATCTATAATTAAGCATTTAAATGAATTTCCTGGTTTTCAGAAGTCTGCAATAAGAATTATCTCCTATGGACCATCTGTTCTGTAGCCTCTTCCCTCAAATGTGACTCCAAAGGGTTGAACATAAGTCTTTGTCCTGTGTTGTCCTGTTGGGTTTTTTCACAGTAAGAAATGACACAAGATTCTGAAGGTAGAAAGGGCTCTACCACAGCCCAAGTCACATTAAAAGTTGTTATAATTAATTTTTGTAGCCTTCTTTAAAAAGAAAATTGTTGCCAGAGGGAAGAATTTGAGATTACGTAGAGGAAGAATTGCAGTGCTACAAATAGGGGTGGATTTTCATAGGGGAGATACAAAACTGTGGCAAATGTTTCACTTGTATTTTGCCTCAACAATCTGTTTCATTCTTTTTCTTGAAACCACCTCCCTTGGAAATATGGGAGCATATGGAAATAAGAGTGAGATTTATTTTTTTTTCCTGAAAAAGTAATAATTGGCAATGCAAATGTTAGTACTTGGGTGCCTTCCCTTGGTACAGCAGAAAAGATGTTTTTCTCCAGAATTATATTTTTTTTATTATTATTTTTGGGATGATTTGGAATGATAAAGCTTTTATTTTCTTAACAAAGGTCCCTGCTAAAGTCTCTCCCAACTCTGATCACATACGGCCTTCTTTAACTTTTTTTCTCTCTGATCACCAGAAGCATTAAATGGAACCATGTTCTGGAGTCATCTAAAGGGTAATGTACCATGAAGAGATGAAGCTAATTCAATTTCAATAACTTTATTGGCACTATATGGTGCCCAGGTACAGTAGAAGTTAATCAAGAAAATGAGTATCAGGCATCTGCTTGTCAAAAATAATTCAGCATTAATTTAGAGTGGATTCAACAGACAGAGCTCTGACTTCTGCACTAAAACATCAGCTGTTCTTCATGCTGCTTAAGATGCAAAATCAGCACATCAGTTTGGCACAGATTTCCAGTGGATCCGTCCCGACCTTGTATCAGGAGCTAGAACTGTGATGATGCAGAGAAAATAATTGGTTTCAGAAAGTCTGAAGTTCTCTGGTGCTCACTTTTAAAACTGTGGTGTGTTCACCACTGGGAACAGGGTCACTTGTAATGCTGAAGTTATTCCCTTCCTGCTCACGTTTTATTCGTGAGCAGAACAAAGTGTTCTTGACTTTTCATTTGTGGCTCCACACCATGGCAAATAGAAACTTGTCTGCTGTGTAGTTCACTCGTCAAGAACCAAGGATTCAGAGGAGTGTGCAGCCCTTGCAGCAGAGAATATTTCCTTCCCCTCGAAGAGGGTAAATGTCCAGTGTTTTTATCTGCAGCTGTAATGAACAGATACAGTTTCCCATTGCCCTTGGGACCCTCTATAATTTTTCACACTTCCTTGAAAGGTGCCTTAATGAAGCCTTCCTGCCAGTGAACGGGCTTGTTAAAATATTTGGGCCAACAAAACATGGGAAGAGGGATGTTGCAACCGTGAGTCAAGTGGAAACTGAGGTTCTGAAGTGTGTTTGAAAAGAGTGCTGTTTGCAAGTTATCTTCTGTGGGTGTTTTTTTTCCTCAGAATGTTCCATCCACATCATAATTTCTGGAACATCATATCCGGGAAGAATTCAAAGCAAGTTGTTTCACGTAAGCTATCTTCTGTTGGCTAACAGGGGACTCCTCTCACCACCTTCCAGTAGCACATTTACTCTGTTTCTAAACATCAATCAAAGAGCTCAGACTGTCAGCATAATGGAAACCCAACGTGTCCGGGGTTTTAGCCTAACCAAGTATTTATCAAAAAGGAAGCAATGAGAAGGAATCTGCAGCTATGTCTAAAACTGCTTCTCCAGGGCTTTGAGAGCTCATGGTAGCAAGTCCTTTTCCTTCTATAAGGGCAAGAGCATAAAGACAGCGCATCGGTGTTTTGCCAGTGGTAGATGGGCTTCTTTATGGCTAATTAAAGGATAGAGCTGCAGTAATTCACATTTAGTGGTGTCCTCAGGAAAGACAGTTTACTTTTCTTCTTCCAGCTCTGCTGCCGTTGTCTCCTTACCTGTTCATTCCTGACGAGGCATGAGCAGTGCAGCTCCCCCCACTGCCTGGGCAGCAGCCTCCGGAGCCCACCAGGCAGAAATCCCACTTCTGAGGTGGTTTCTGTGCTGCTGCCAGAGCCCTACCCCACCACAGTAGGGGAAGGTTAAAGCTGTGGATGAGACTCAGCCTTTCTACCTGATGACAGGTATTCCAAATAGGTGATGGAGACCCAGCTGTGGTGGGGGGTGGTCTTGTGTGGTGTGGCTGTCAGTGGAGTTGCTCGGTACCAGATTGATTTCTCTGTACAAACCTTCTCAGCCAGATCCATAAATAATATATCCAATCTCATTCTGAGTTTCCTTATAAAGCCCATTAAACATCCCTTTTAATGTTGCTGTTATGACCCAACCTAAGGAACAAGCATTCCTTTTCTCCCAGAGGCGAAGCCAAAGGTTAACACAGCCTCCAGTGGAATCTTGGTGGCGAGAAGGAGAAGGTTGAAGGGTTACCTTGAATTACCCCAGCAGCAATCGGATTGCAGAAGCTCGGGCACACCAGTCCCCACTCTCAAAAGTCTCCCCAGGCAGCAGGCAAGGTCTGTAAACAGCACAGAATGCGACGGAGGGGGCAGTGAGGGAGAAATCGCCCATTTGCAGGCAGTCAGTGTGTGTCCTTTGGGAAAAAAACAGATATTGTGCTTGGCTTAAAGATTTGGGGTTTAACATGGGATCAGGAAAAGGAAATCAGACTCATTAATTCTTGATACACGATTCTTCCACTTTGTTTCCAGAAGCTTTTTGTAGCCAGGAGTGACAGACAGCAGAGGAATGATTTTCTAATTATTATTTGTTTTAGCAGACCTGCAAACTGTGCTCTGACCTAAGGGCTGAGATTCCATAGAGACATCCTCCTTGGAACCATGAAGATAAAGAAGGCAAAGATAAACACAGACAAAGTCATGAAGAAGTGCAACCTTTTTTTTTACCTGTCATGAGGAGAATACAGCTTTTATCATCGTTAATGATAAATGGCTACAACAATTATTGCTTTCAGTGCAAGAAGCTGCAAGATCAAGGTAACAGAGGCGTGCAACGGGCAGCAAAAGCACCATTCTAGTTCAGGGAAACAGGAATCCTGAGGAAAATAGTGGCCATCCATTTTCAACTGAATGACACTCGTGGAACGGACAAGACGAGAGTTGGGCTTTTTTGAGGCAAAATAATCACAGTTGGCTGAAAGCTCTGAGTAATGAACCAGACGATGCTATGTGAGGTTGTCCACCTAAGCTTCCCAGCAGCAAGGAATTTACTGTAACAATTTATGGACTCTGGTTCCCATGGAAGGAAGTATGTGCACGCCTTTCCTGACGCAACTGAAAGTAAAAGCTGAAAGATAAAGTAACTGTTCCCAGGGCTTTTCACATTAGACTTGATTTCTGCATTAATCATCTCTATCAAAACCAGTCCTTGGCTGTCGTCCATGAAGACAAGGGAATGATTTCACAAAGCAAAGGAAGACATTTTTCATTTACTTGTGGATGTCCCCAGTCTGAAGGGTGATCTTTCAATAACTGGGAAACCTGATGTGAAAGCACGCCGTGGAGAGGGAAGGTGAAACGGGCCGAAGGGATGGCGACTTTCACTGCAGATCCGAGGAAAGGACACAGCTCTTGGTGCCCAGCCTGCTCCAGTGTTGAATCCTGGAAATGTTAAGGCTAATCTGAACGTTCTTTGCCCTCCCTCTCTCTTCCTGGCAACTGCCCAACTGTACAAACCAGTCATGACGTTTATCGTGTCACTGAAAAGCTTTCCCACAAAACTGAAAAGGTTTTCCATGGAAAAAAAAAAAGAGGGGGGGGGAGAAAAAGAAGAAAACTTCCCATAAAAGTTCTGGGAGACACTGGTCAGCATGGGAGGGCAGAGCCTTTGCTGCTGCCTGCTGCTCTTTCAGCCCAGACACGGGATTCACACGTGTCCTGCGCTGGGACGTGGTGCTTGCAGAGGTCTGTACTTCTCCATCAGGTTTCAAGCCCAGTCTGTAGCCACAGGTACACGACTTGAGTCACACAACCCCAGTACAGCTGCAGTCTCTAAATGCTCTTAGCTGTGACTGGTTTCAGCCACGACGTGTGGCAGGGAGAAACGGCACAAGCGGGCTCTAGAGTTAGGAAGGTAGCTCTCCGAAGGGACCCTTGTAGGATGTAAAATGCATCCCTTAGGATAATGTTTTTTTTCAGTGGGGATTTCATTTTAGCACCCAAAAGTTTTAAATATTAAATGTGCATCTGCATTTATTGCAGATGTTGCTGTGCATGCATTGGGACAACCACACACTTAGCTGGGCCTGAAGGAGATACAAAATCCCTTATTTACCTAAGTAAGCGCTGCTAAAATTCCTGCCGCGTATTCGGGCACTGAACTTTAGTGAAGGCTTCCAAGTTGTGGTCAGCAGCTCTGGGCTTGGATCCCTCTGCAGACTCAGCATTCAAAGAAACAGGACGGAGAGAGAGTCTTTGCCAGATAAGAGAAGGAAAAGCGTTTTGTTATTAGGATGCACAGATGGGGAGTTTTGTGGCTCCATTTGTAGAAAACCACAGCCTGAAGAAGCCTGGATGAGGGTGGGCAGGTGGATCCAACAAAGCAGCCGTTGAGAATGTGTCCCTATAAATCCCTGTTCTGCTTGAGTCAGGAAACTTTTGCAGGACTGGATGCGTGAAACAACGGGTGAGCACAGCAGTGGGCAAACAGGACTGGTTTAGTTAGTCTGGGCATAAGAAACAGTGATTTCAAGCCATTGTCTTTCATATTTTATGTTTCCAGAGCCAAAAACTCATGAGAGAACTAAACTGGTGGGAAGTCAAAAGCAGAAAATACATTTGCACGTTTCAAACTCCTTGCCCGGGACGGTCCTGGCTCGCTGAGCCCTGAGCCGCGCTGCGCGGTGCTCACGCCGGCAGCACAAAGTGCCTCCGTTATTCACGCGCTGGTCCCTCGGACCCTGAGGAAAACCTGTGTCTTGACTGGTTACCTGCTCACGGCACTTTGTCACGTTTAATGTTTCTGAGTTAATTCTGTGAGCACAGGGCCTTTTTAACCTTTCTTGAGCTGTTCCTATCAGGCTGGTAGGTGACCTCAGGACCAGAAATGCCAAGGCAAGCGCTGTGCTGGTGACAGATTTTCCTCCTTTAGTGGGGGAGGAATCAGATGGAATCAGACCAAATTACTCTCGATCATAAACTGAAAATACTACCCCATAGATCTGGTACTTTCTACCAGTGTTCAAAGTCTGAGGGCCAACATGAAAGAAATAGAAATGAAACTAACACTGTTTGGATTGAAAATAGAGTGCAAAAGCCAGATAGAAATATTTTGAAAAGCTGTAGGAGATAAATATTTATTTTCTTAACAAATATTGTGTCACGGGGGTACACAGCCATCGATTTCACGTTAGAGAGTACTGGTGAAAGTTTTTATAACAGCCCAAGTCTATCACTTTGACATATGTCAGAAGAAAGTAATTGGTATTCAGACTCTGAAACAGATCACCAGCGCTGCTTAACCCATTTTTCATACACGACACCAATTTTGAAAGCCTGTGGGGAGAAGGCAGAGGGTGAGAATTCCCTTTGGAGCTGTTCACATCCCATTTCATGCCAGTGGGGACACCAAGGACAGAGAGGCACTCGCAAGCACTGCTCGGTCTGTCCCTCAGAAGTGACAAATTGCCATCCACCGGACCGGGAAGCAGCAAGGTGAAGAAGAGCAGATCAGCAAAGCAACCGAGGGACTGGAATTCTGCAGGTTAGTGCCACAAGTGGAGAAGCTGTTTGCAGGCAACGAGATGTTAACTCAGCTGCAAGAGCTGGCACCTTCCAAAAAATATTACCAAATAATTGTTCATTAACTTTAACCCAAAATTCCTGTGAGCCTTTTTTGACAGCACTTAAAAATTAACTCTACTTTCAAAGCCCCTTTTTGTCACTGTTACCCTGCTCACAGGCAAAAGCTGCGGAGATGACTGGCTGCATTTTCTGCTTTTCCTTGGAAAACGAAGTAGGAAATCTACCCAAACTGACTGATGTAGCTGCTGGGGTGACAGAGTGCTAGCAGCTGAAACAGCTCCTCTTCTGCTACGCACAACTTCATTCTGACTGATCGTGTGCAGAGATAGATGTCATTTTTCTCTCACTTCTAGCCTCAGCCAGCAGAAGGATTCATAGCCGGGTGATGGGAAGCAGAACACCTCCAAATTCAGCACAGCAACCGACGCTGAATGTGCAGTGTCTGGGGAGGTGTGTGAGAGGATGCTCAGAGTCCAGAGGATTTATTCTGCAGCCAGCAAACAGCTGTTGAGACCAGTTCACTGCAGAGGCAAAGCAGAAACGTTGAGATTGGAGCCTCTTGGTGTTGTGTGGAGCCTGTGTGTGTGTCCCTGCCTCGCCGTGTGACCCGTCTGCAGCTGTTTGGACTTTGTCTCAGTACCCGGCCTCCACAATCCAATCATTAATTGATTGCCCTTAATAATGCAGCCCTGTGGAGCACTCTGATACCTTTAGATGGAAACAAGGCTATGTGAGAAGGCTTTCTTACGCTGTGAATGCCCGTTCCCTGCTGACTTAATATTTGTCACAGGTGCCTCTGGATTTTTAAACCCGTCAAAGCCCCTGAGACCAGGCACAGATTTATTGGAAAGTCTAGCAGACCGTGTGAGAATGTTCCAGTTGCTGAATTTCCATTTAATAAGTCAACTTCATTGCTCTGCTTGTTATTTATGTGCAGTATCAGGCACAATGCACAAATCAGAACTCAATATCGCTGTACTAGGTGCAGTTCTTAAGGCACAGGCAGTGGAATTACCCACAGACCTGAAAAATAACCTTTCCTGCCATCCCTGCTTCAGTCTGTATCAGGGAACAGCATCTGGCCCTGCTCCTGCCAGCAGACAGGGCTGGGTGATCTGCTGCTGGCCCTCCTGCTGATGGGTATCGATTGCTCCTCTCACCTGAGCATGAGTTTCCTCGAGGCTTGATGCTGAGAATACAAACCTCCTCTGCTGCCCCTGCAGCAGCAGCAATAAACATTTGCAACAAGCTCGAGCACAGGCTCCTGTCGACCTGCTCAACGAGATGACCAGACAAGTGCCCGTGACACGTTTAGAGCAGCATTTGAACGGGTGACTAATGGAGAGCTGCTGTCTGCAGAGTGAGCTGGTGCTCTCCTGGAGAAGTCCTGCAGCTCGGCTCGGGTAGATGAAGCAGCAGCACTCAGAGGCTGCTGAGCACACCGAGCAGGCTCCCATGCAGTTGGTCCCCAGTTATTAATGTAAATCAGTAACAGCCCCACCTGAAACGTGGTATTTTGGGTCACTGGCAGTAAGGGCAGAATTTCTCTTTCTGCCCATCCTTAGGGGTGTCCTGTGTAGAGAGAAAATATGGAGTCCTATCACCAGCAGAAACCAGAGTATATATTTTTCTGCAGAGTTTTGTTCTCTGGGAGGAAAGAAAAGTAAGGATGAAGTGATAAGTGAACTGCCAGCTAACTGCAACTGCCAGTTATGTTTCAAGAATGAAGCATTTGTATGAAAGGTTTAACATGTAGGTATTGAATCCCCTGTACCTTTACACTTGGAAGCTTATAAATTTCTTCTACCGGCAGATATTAACCACGGCTGATCTTCCTCAGCAAGGCTGACAGGGGGTAATAACTGCAGGGGAAGAGAAACCTGAAGCCTGAAACGTTGGCTGTCTCGAGTGGCTTGGTTTGTATTGCTCTCAAACAGCCGAGTTACCTTCATCCTGTCAGCTGGTAGCTCGTGTGGTGACGTGAGGAGCAGCGCAGGCTGCGGTCACCGCTGATGCTGTGGGGATGGGACATCACCCGCCTTGCTGTGGGACTCCAGCAGTTAACTGGAGCCATCTCTTCTCCACGCAGAATCCCAGAGCGCTCCAAAGTCGACTTTCCTTGTGTTGTCAGCTTTGCTCCTGGCTGGGCCCCCACTGTCTCTTCCCAAAGCAGAGCAGAGCAGCTCGCTCTTCCGCCATCCGCACACGTGTGAGCTCTTTCCATGCTGTGCCATTTCCCGGCCATTTCAGCTCCCTCAAATCCTCCTCCTTGGTTGTCCCCACACACAGACAGACAGATTCAAAACTGTAACTGCTCTGTTTTCACAACTTTCCCCTTCCTGCTTACCGGAATGAGTCACATCCTTCATTTTTTAATGCAGCCTTCAACCTTATTTTTATCTTTTCTTTTTTTTTCTCTTTTTGTTTTTTTTTGGTTTGGTTTGGTTTTGCAGAAGCCTGACTGTATCTTTGCCAGTTCTCTTCCCTCCATCTAGGTCACTCCTCTAACCTGTGCTCTGATTCCTTCTGGAGAGTGGTTGTGACTCTGCAATATGGCATTCAGGCTCTGCTGACTCTTTTCAGGTGCCTTGGAATGGCAAAGCCTGGCGGATTGATTTGCGTGCTCACACCCTCTTCTTACCATTACTCTTCTCTAATTCTCTCCACCTTCCCCATTTTAATCACGTTTGTTTGGCACATCTTTCACTGAAATAGTATTATCTGGTATCAGCAAATGGAAACCATCACCAGTGTGGATGTTGTGCCACACTTCTGCTCAATAAAGAGGAGAGGCGATTTAAGTGTAGAAGTCAGGAGGGGATTTGTCTGGTTTCTGTGTCTCCCACGGAAGAGGAAGGTGTCAGTCCTTCTCCCACTTTCCTTGCCAGCACCAAGCACACAGGCAGTGCGTGGGCAGCGTGAAGGCAGCGACTCCTCTTCACTGTCAGCCAGCATTCCACCCTGGGGTTAAAAAAGGTGATTGTGGCTACACAGAGTTGTGTAACTATAAATTGAAGTGATTTGACGTGTCAATAAAATAATAATGGCGAGCACTAAAATCTCTTGGCTGCGAGTCAAGTGTGATGTAAGAGTTTCAGAGAATGACACAGTCCATTTTTCTTGCCTGTTTATGGCGCTAACCCCCGAGGCTGCAGTTACCAGATGTTGCTGATGTCTGAGGTACCCAGACACAAACAGATAGATGTAAAAATGGCAACATTTCTGCCTTTCACTTTGGAGCTTTCAATTCAGAAGTTACTGCTGCATTAAAAAATGTACATGTTTATGGGGACCATTGCTACCATTAAAAGAAGTCAAATATCCCTAAGTTTCACCGAGTCCGAGCTGCCACTTTAAGTAAATGCCCCCGTAGTTAAAGCAGTTCTTTCTTGTTTTACCTAAGAAATTATGATTTCAAACACTTATTGGAAACTTCAGTAATTTTGAGGGAGTGGATGAGGTGTGATTTGTATTTTTTTAATACAGTAATTCCTTAAACCCCCTCAGACAGCCTTACTCCTTGTGCTAGGACATCCGCTGTGAAATGGGCTCTAAACTTGTGCAGTGACCTCTCTATATCTAGTTCCTCAACCCCTCCGTCTTCATCCAGTTCCTACAAACTCAGGAGTTTAATTCTTCTCCACTGCCCATCTATTCTTCATTTTCCAGGGTGGAAAGCTTCCCCTTAGAGTATTGCCTGGCAAGTCCTCCCAGTGCAGCCCTGCTTGAAGAGGGTGAGAGGTTAAGCCCCTGGCTAATGTGATGACACGCAAGCTGCAAAGAAGGGGAGTAAGTGTGGCTTGTTACAAGTCTGTTGACCTGCAAGGTGTTTTTGGAGCTGCACTTCTCCTCGATGACAGGGAGCACTGGTTCCACTGGTCTGGAGGCTGGCATGCTGCTCAACCAAGAGCTCACACCAGTGAGATGAGTTCTGTAGACCACATGGGCAATAAGAGGCTATTAAAGATAAGTGTGGCTGACAAATCTGCACCAGAAGCTGTTTATGTGAGGGTCAGGTCAGCCCATCAGATGTGCCCACCAGCACCTACCTTCTGTCAACAGCTCTACCGGCTGCTGTGGTTCAGTTCTCTCTTTTATTCCACACAATCCCTCCTTGGAGGCTCTAACAGTGAAATTGCTATGCCCACCTCAGAAGAATTTTAAATTCAGTGGATATTAAGACTTGGGGCACTTAATTTGGTGTTATGGATAGGTTCTGCATGACCTTCCTGAAACCTCGAGGGAATGAACAGCCTGACTTCAGACACCTGAATGAAGTGCTTTAGTGCCAGCTCACTCACCAGGGCTGGCCCAACAGTCTCATGCCTTGCCCTGGCACTAATTCAGGGAGTGTTTAATTAGGAGGTCTGAAAGGAATGTGAATTGGTGCACTAAGTTCTTTTCACTTAATTTATTTTGCAGTATCTATCAAAAATGTAGTTAGAATGCTGCACGTGTCTCTCCCTCTGACAAGGCTCAGCAGAAATACTGAAGAGGAGCTATGGATGTTATTCCGTGCCCTGATCATTCCACTGCTTGATTCAACCTTGGAGTCCTTTGTCTTACCACAGTTGGTTGAGCCTTGCTTTCGCTTTCTCTCAGACAGATAAATCCCACTTTTTGACTTCCAAAGTAAAACTTTTATTTGCGGGTTATCTTCAAGGATTGTCTGCCTATTTGCAGGTTATCTTCAAGGACATGGGATTGTCTGCCTAGCGATGTGCAAGCACTGTGGGCAGCACATCTCCTGCACTTCTGCTCCCCTTCCCTTCAACTGATGAGCTTCACTGCCCTCTCTTGCTGTTCTTTGCATTCTAGGACTTGCTTGGGGTGGATTTGCATGTGTGGCCTGTTCACAGATGAAAGCACCATATATTTTTGATAGCCCTGAGCAGTTAGAAGTTTGCACACTAAATAACAGCGCTGCACAAGTGTCTGTGAGATGCTTGGGGAACTGGGTCTCTTCAACTCCTACCTCTCCTTCCACCCCAGTTCCTTCTTTGGGTGTACAGCACCTTGTATGGGTGTGGAAAGAAAACACAACGCAGTGAGTTCAATGATAAACTGCTGGACTCATGAAAAAAGTGTCTTTGAGAGAATATAGTTCATTTTTTATAGATCATTTTCTCTTTTCTTCCTTTCTTCCTTTCTTTCTTTCTTTCTTTCTTTCTTTCTTTCTTTCTTTCTTTCTTTCTTTCTTTCTTTCTTTCTTTCTTTCTTTCTTTCTTTCTTTCCTTTTTCTTCCTCTATTTATTAATTTCTTTTCTTTCTTTCTTCCTTCCTTTCTTTCCTTTCTTTCCTTTCTTTCTTTCTTTCCATCTGCTGATTGAAAAATTCATAGCTTGAAAGATGCTATGAAAAACTGACCAATTATCAAATCTGGAAAACATTTGCTTTTGTAGAAAAACTTTTTAAAATAGATTTTCAATTTTTTTGGCAGTTCACTTTCAGAATGGGCCATTTATTCTATAATTGTGCAGCACACAGTTTATAGCAGTTTGTATGGTTATATTGAAATTACATGAGCTGGGGCACCTAAGGGAATGTTTATGTTTCAGAAAAAAAATGGTCTGGATTGAAAAGCAGCATGAATCATAAGAGACGTTTAGAAGCACATGAAGATGAATGTGTCCCTAGTGACCCAACAGAGAACATCTGGCAGGTGAGGTGCTGTATAAATAAACACCTGAAAGGACCTTGGTTTTAACAAACACCAGTAAAGCATGAAAACATACGCTAAAAAACTGAGAAATGTGTATGACTTTATTAATTTAGGAAGGCTAGAATATATGGTGTGTTTGTCTGGCCATGCTGGGAGATTCACGGAGCTGACAGAATTGCAACTGGGATGAAGTCACTGCAGGAACAGGAGCCCTGGTGCAGAGCAGTGTATGGCATGTGGTCCTGACAACTGGGATCCTTCTGCGGGCATCTCCTTTCAGGGGACTGGTTTAGGGTGGCCATACAAGTGGGGGAAGCCTAAAAGCTGTCCCAAAACTGGGACACACTGAAGGAGGGCACTTGCTGACCTCCCGGGGTCCTTTCCAAGACTCTCTATCTGAATAAAGGTCATTTATTGAACTAGCAGATTTTACCCTGGTTCCAGTTTGCAAGACTCTTCACTGGAAATCAGTTAGAGGTTTTTTCACCAGTCACTCTGGATTTTTGATTTGGCACCTGGACTTAGGCTGTGGGCTGGTCATCAGGCAACAGAAGAAGACACAATCTAGTGGGTGATTTATTTACAGGCTTTGGGTGATTTATTTACAGGCTTTTTTTATGTGAGGAGCTAAAAAGAGAAACTAAACATGTAATATTTGTATACTCAAGGAACTGCAACCTGTATTTGGGGCATCTGAGGTTTACCAGCCACCCAGGTTATTTGTATAGCATGTGCAGGTCCAGCAGTCTGAAGAGATACACTAAATCTTTTGTCCTGGCTTGGCTGGGATGGAATCCTGGGCCAGCCATGCTCTGCAGGCCCTGAGCAGGTTGGAGTCAGCCAGGGCAGCTGCCCCCAGTTAGCTCCAGGTGCTTCCAACCCCAGTAACATCACACCCAGTATAAAGGGGGAAGCCTGAGGAGAGGGACTCCTCCTGCCCGTCCCTGGAGGGTCTTGCTGCCTGTTCTGCTTCTGAGGATGTTTCCCTGTTTGCTGTGACTGCTGCATGTTCACTGGGGTGAGTGTGACTTCATGTACTTTATGTTGGCATTAGTCTGGCTGTTTCATTAAGTCCATTTCAGCCCTTGGGTCTCCTCTGCTTTTGCTGATCCCCTTCTCTGCTGGGAAGGGGTCCCTGGGTGATAAAGACCTGCTCCAGTGCAGCCCCAGGGATGGGCTTGATGCAGGTATCTTTTTACCTACAGAGTCTGAAAGATTTCTGTTTGTTGACCAGAAGGGGAGGAAAAATTATCCAATTTTTTTTTAATTCTTCTCAAAATAAGCTCTCTCCATGCTGGTTCAGTGTTAGTCCACAGACCTAGCTCGAAGCAGTAAGGAAGGGAACTCACAGACACACAGGTATTCAGCACAGAAAGACTGTGGGTACACTTTTCTGTAAACATTAATCCCCTAATCACATGAAACTCCTTCATCTGACTCCAGAAGAACTGTGTCTGGGCAGATCCTGCCATTTTCTGTTCCATGAGCAGTTGAGTTTTTTTACTGGAGTCACTCTGGCTGTTTTAATGGCTGCTCTGTATTTTCTTTGTGTCAAAATTCAGACAAATGCTCTTATTGTCCAGCAAGCTGGCAGAAACACTGAATATTGGAGAAAAATGCCATGTGACCTATAATTCCAATCAAAACGAAAACTACCACTCAAACAGGGCCAATCCAAAGCCTATTTTCAGTCAGAGGGAGATTTTCCATCAACTTCAATAGGCTTTGGATAAAGTCCATGCTGCACACTGGCAACAAACAGCTCATTCACAAGCTACAGACCACTGCTTGTTTGCTGAAATTTTGGAATGAATAATTTTGAATAATGAAGAAAAAATCCTCAAAATTGTAAGCAGCTCACAGGCAATTTGTGCCCATGAAGGGGGAGGTCTCTGGAAACAGTTGCTGTGCATTAGTGAGCTTACTCTGGTGCAACAGAAGTGCAGCAGTTGAGTGCTTGAAGGCTGATGTCTAAACTCAGTGAACATCTGCCTGGTGTTATGAAACACGGGGCGTTTGGGCACTCAGTGCTACCTTGTGTAGCTTTCAGCTGGAGCTGTAGAACAAGCTGGTCAAATAGTTGGTGTCCCCTTTAGCTGGGAAATATTTAGTGCTAATATTTCCTAGCACCAGCATCACTAGGACAGCTCATTAAAACACTCTGGTCCCTGGCAGCTTCCTTCTGTTCCCATTTGATTAAACCATTCCCACCCATCAGCTTGTAGGTGTGCTCTTCAGTCGTTACAGAATTACAGCAGCAGGTAGAAGCCTGTGGAGTGTCCTAGGCTCGTAGCATAGGTAAGGCTGGAAGACACCTCATAGGTCTTCTTAAATCACCCTCAGAACATGGGCAGCTTCTTCCAGTCACATCTGGCTCCAAGACTGGAGATTCCCCAGCCTCTCTGGGCATCAAGGAACCCTGTTCTAATCATGGGCCACTCTCAGGGCTTACATTTTCTTTCCTTGATAGCAAATCAGGATTTCCATTGCTGCAGCTTGTCTCTGTGGCCTTTTGTCCTGTGCACCTAGAAGGAGAGACTGGTTTGGGTTTTTTCTACACCTTCCCCTTCAGCCCCTGAAGACCTGCAAGATCTTGGCCTGCTCATTTGCAGGCTCTCCCTGTATGCAGGGCTCTTCAGGTGGCCTTCCACTGGACTTGCTCCAGTCTTGTGTCGGGAGCTCAGAACTGGATGCAACACTCCAAATGCAGTCTCTCCAGTGCTGAACAGAGGGGAAAAATCATCTGCTGGCAATGCTCATAGTATTCTTGACTCTTATGAGGTTCCTGTCAGGCTGTCAAGATCCTTCATATCTCTCCACCTAAAATAAGGCATCAAAATGCAGCCAAGTAAAGCAAATGGCATATTTTCTGCTGATGAAGACCATATGGGATCCATTTATTGCTGGTTACATGGCTAGAGTCTGCCAGAAAATGATACCTGCTTTCTGTCTAGCATTTTGTTGTTGATTGCCAGCTCGCCCAGTCTTCACCAGCAAAAACCTGCCAGTAATATGGCAATGAAGCCCTGTAATGTCTAAAGCAGCTTAGGAGACCCTGATGTGTCTACTGATAGGATATGCCAAGAGTACTTGCATCTCAATAACCTGCTTGTCACCTGTAAGACCAGCTTGAAAATCTCTGTCTGACTCTGGCAACTTCAGTATTTTCTGTGCATTTCATGTTTAAAGACGATACAGCTCAGTTTGCCAAGCCCCAGGCCCTGCAGCAAGGGGAACCTACCAGCTCTGTCCGTCTACACGTGCAAGAAATACCACAGTTTCAGCCTTGCTCTGAGGAGGTACTGCAAAAACACTGAGAAGATTTAGCTCTCTGATGCCTTGCCTCCTTCATATTCTTTCCTGGGCTGATCTCTCCTCAGGATACAGAGGAATGTATCTCTTGAATGAACAAGTAAATCCAAAATATTCCCTTAAGGGGAAAAAAATCCATTCAGGATCTTCAATTCCTCTGGTTTTTAGAGTTAATCAGACTCCTGGGTGTGATGAGCACACCTTCATTTCAGGCTGGTTTAGGAAGCTGACTGAACTGTGTGTGACTACTTTCACTGGCATCTAGGTTGGAGAAAACCTGTGAAATTCTTCAAAATTCCAAGGCATTCTGGGAAAGAGGCACACTCTTGTTTAACCTGGGGGGGACCCAAACAACAAACCCCAGGCTGTTTTTGTGGGATCCTGAATTCAAGCACTTAGTGGGAGAACTTTCAGGACCCCAGTGAAGTGTTTGCTGATGTTTTTTCTTATTGAGGTTACCTTTTCTGGATACTTTTTGTGAAAGTGGAGCCTACATCCTACCTGAGTGACCATCTAACTTCTGATACCCGTGTGCCTCTGGAAGGTGTGACTTATAGCATGTGCAATGGAGAGATTACTGATTTGCTTTCCTGTTTTGTGGAATTTTTAATATATATAGACACACAAATTTTAAGAATATGGTTCTAACTTCTTCACTGCATGAAACTTGTGGTTTAACTCTCCATCATGGTGACTGCCATCATATAATTGGGGATTATATGGCAATAAAATGCCATTTGATCCTAGGGCTTCTAAATGGATCTTGGTGCCAAATCTTCCCCTCAGTCCTTACCCCATCAGTCAAAGAGCCTTGCTGCTCCGTTACCAGCTTGTCTTCTAGCGTAACGAGATGGGATTGGAATGAGTTATTACTCCCCTCCTCTGCTGCTCTACCACACTGTCAGATACTGCCGGTGAAGGAGCGTGCGTCGTGAGATGCTGACTCCCCCAGTTAAATTCAGAGCTCTTTAGCAATAACAAGGCTATTAGGTGAAATATTAGATCACTTCCTGTCACACGAGGCAGCAGCCTTTTCCAGGAAAGAAATCATTTCGATTTCCAGCATAAAGAAGTGCTCACAACATTTTCATTTAGTCTCCCAGCGTTGCAAGCCCAGCACCGGGCTGACAGATGAGCCTGTGCCACAGCCCCTGGCCACCCACCCGACCTCGTAAAGCAGCAAACTGCCAGCCTTAAAAACACCGTCGCCTCCTGCTCCTGGCTGGAGCTGCCAACACGGGAATTACGTGGGAGCCAGACCAGCCAGAGGGATGATCTCACCTTGCAGAGGAGGAGACTGCAGCAGGATTGTTCTGCCAGTTCTCTTTGCAGGATTTGCATGTAGAGTGAGTGCTCTGTAATCAATGGAGTAGTGCAGGCTGGGGTGTCTGGGGCCACAGGGGCATGTGGTGCATGTAGACAACCCAAGCTGTATTTCAACCTGCTCGAGTTAAAAACAACAAAACCCTTATGATGTATGAGGCCAGCTAACAGGCTTGAGGTCACTTGTTTGTTATGTTTTCTCTAGAATAAAGATCTGCTTTTCTAAATAAAGGCCCAGGAGCTGCTCCTTTGGAAGCGCCGGTGATGAGCGTGCTTTGTCCAGTAGAGCTGAGCTGCTGGTTTAGCTCCTCACGCTGTTTCCTGCTGGGCCATCTGCCTCTTGGCCACCCCGTCTGCGGTACCTGCCGCAGCCTCCTACAGCACTGCCTTCTGAGATTTTGCTGAGGTCATTCTGAGGTAATTTAGGCATCTTATGGGAAATTCTGAGACACTGGTGTCCATAGTTTTTAGAAAATTTGATTTTCCCAATAACTTGTTTAAATTTCCTTCTTGGGGGGGAAAAAAACCTCCTGAGTTTTTCTCCAAAGTGAATGTCACATCGGGGACACTGCTCTCACTTCTTCCACTGCTACATGGGCTTTGCTAGAACCACTGAGAGGCACTGCTGAAGACTTGGGGAGATGTTCAGTGGGAGAAATCACCAGCAAAATTCATCATGACCAACTTCTCTCCTGTGCAGCTGGGGTCTGAGCAAAGGTAGTTAACTGTTTTGTGGGAGCACTGATGCCTTTCCCTTTGCCTGAGACGAGGGAGCCATAGAGCAGGGAGACTTTTGATGTGTGGTTTTATTTGCAGGAGTGCAGAACCCTGGTGGGTGGCATCATTCTCTCGTTTTTGTTCCTGGCTATGCCCCCTTGGTGCAGGAGGGCTTCATGTCTCCTGCATGTGCAAAGAGGGTGTGAAGCTCAGCCCATGGCAGTGCAGGAAATGTGTTAAGATCTGTCCATGGTCCTCACTGTCAGCTCCTTCTGTCACTTTATAGGGACTTTCCTTCTGTCATTTAATGAGGAATTCTTATTTTGGGCATGGATGTCAGAGTGTAAAAGACATCACTGTATAAAACCTAGCTGCTGTGTGGCTGCAGGAACAGAAATCCTGGTTCTGACACGATTCTGAGCAAGTGAAAATGTGTGAATTCAATCATGCTGCTGCTAATACTGTGACGAAAATTACATTTGTATGAAGTTATAACACAGTTAAGTTTTAATTACATTGCAAGGTCTGTGGTGGCTGTCAGAGACTGACCAAATTTTCCAGAGATAGGAATGTTATTAATTTACTTGGCCCTAGAATGAATAATAGGCAGACAAAGGGTAAAGTTGTCCTCTGTGCTTCTGGAAGATATGCCTGCCTTACTGTAGAATACAGACCCAGAAGCATGGGGGGACCTGTGTACACTGCAGCTCCTACACATCCCGAAGTATTCCAAGTGCTTTTGCAATTGCTCACTTTGACAAACTTGCTGGATTTTCACCAGCTAAGTATTGCCAGTGACGCTTTGCTTATGCTGAGTCCCAAAATAAATTGAAACCCGGCTATGGTGCAATCTACATGCAGATATCAATCAATGTTTTTGCTTGAAATGCTCTTCTCTATATAAAATTAAGTTGTATTTCATTGTTCTACTGCTTATGACTGAAATTATTATTTTTCCTTAGTGTGAATTATTTATTTTGGGAACACTGCAGGCTCATGATAGAAAATAACTTGGACTGCATTGACTTCAAGAAGCTAATGCAATGTAATAAATCAACCTGTACTTCCTATTTCCTCTACTGAAACATCTCTGTAGAGACACCAGGTTTCTTTCTCCCATAAGAGCATCCCCTGTAAGGTGGCTCTTGTTCTCTGAGAGTTTCCAGTTGCCTGAATTAGTTACAGCATGCTCACTGGGAATAAGAATTCTTCCTGTTACAGCTGCAGTTGCTTTTCTCAGTCTCATGAGATACAGCAGAAAGCCAGGGATGACTCCAGGCATTCAGACTGCTTTTCTTCAGAGCAAGTTCGGGGTATTTTACACTGGGGAATAAGAAAAGAAAATGACATTTGTTTTGTTGACAACCAGCAACAAAGTCTTGTTGAAAAAGAGCATATTTGAATGACAAGATGAAAATATGTGCAAACTAAGTCTTCTAATCAGTAATAAATCATGTATCCATCCAAAGTCAACTCCCTTTACTTCTCCCTCTTCTAGAGATGAATGGCGCAGCAGTAGTCGATCAGCTTAGGTGCTGAGTAAAAGTTTTTGACAGTGATATTCCAGATTTTTGGTGTAGTGTTAAATGAGAGTATCCTTAGGGGGGTTGTTTAGCACTTAACTCCCTTTAAAAGTAAGAAAGACGAAAGATTTTTGGACTCCAAGACAATGTTTTTACACTATTAAATGTGTATCCTGCCTTCGGAGTCTGGCTGGGGTTATTTGACTGAAAAATGAGGAGACCCAGTAAAACAATATACAATAATTAATGGTTAAAAGGCACTTCTGTGTACATTCTGGAAATAAAAAACCTCATGGATTTAGCAGGGTTTAAGAAATAGAGAGAACTGCTGTTTGTAGAGTTAAATATATTGCCCATGGTTACGAGATGAGATGTTTAATGCTGGAGTCTTGGAAAGGATACGGAACCTCGTGTGTCAGGGTACGGCTCAGCCTCCAGTTAGCAGTGCCTGGGGGGGAATTCTTATAGGCAAGTTACTTTATAGCTCCTGCAGAAATCGAGCAGATGCACACGTAGACAGGCTCTAATCTCCTCTGGCCTCTCTGTGCAATCCAACCACCACCAGCTGTAAGTTTTCCTCTATTTTTCTCCAGGAAATCCTCAACTTACACTATCCTCACAATACAGGTTTTAAGTATTTGAAAAGGGATATTTAAATTCCTCCTGCTAGTGGAAAGACACATCAGCCTTGGGCTTTTTCTGACAGAGCTGCATATGTCTTGATGTAGTCTTATCTTCAGTGACATCAGTGTGGATGTTTCCTGAAATAAATCCACTGTGTGCTTCCATGTTGTGTTTAGGATGTATGAAAAAATAGATAGGGAATAAAAGCACATGGAAGGATGTGTACTGTAAAGCAGTCCAGCTCTGCCGTAATTCTTTCCCTGTGCAATCCCTTGTTGCTCTCTGTCCCCGTTTCTGACCAGTCTTGCTGAAGCTGAGGTGAATTTCGTGTGCAGTTGTCAGTGGTCTGAATTGTTCTGTCCCTTGGACTCCTGTCTGTGCTTCTCCACAAAGCCATGAAGTGTCATAACTTTGTTAGAAGAAAGTATATTGAGAATCTTGTTTGAATTGAACCCAAGCCCTTATTTATTGATATTCCTCAGTGAGCTGAAGGATTAATTAGTGGGAAAATGGTGCACAGGAATTATAAATAACAGAAAGGCTTCATTTCAGCTTATAGGCTATAATACTTTTATTTCCAGTTCTAAAATAAGCTTCTGTAAGGAATTCACCTTTCTATTGACATTTTTTCAGTCCACAAATAGGTTTTAGGTTACAGTTAAGCGAGGCTTCCATTGCTGACTCTGGAAGTTAAGTGGTGAATGAGCAATTCAGCAGAAATCTGTGAACGTGAGCGTTGCGAGTTCCAGGTATCATGTTCTTGTTAGAAAAACCTCAGTCCTTACAATTGCTCCAGAACATTTTTTCCATAATTGACCTTTAAAATCATGACAGGGGAACAAAGCATTGGCTGACATTTAAGGTGAAATAGGAGGATTTCCTCATATTTTATTACTAAGTTTGTTTTTCTTTTATTGCAGACTATGGGAGGAATAATTTGTCTGGTTTTAATCAGCCAGTATCGGCATGGAAAATTACTGAGGGTGCCACTTGACTGGAAGTGGAAACTGATTGTTTCCTTTTGAAAACAACAAAACAAAACCAAAACACCCCAAACCATAATAATGTACAATTTTCAGCCAGGCACCCGGAATGCTATGATAGCAGTGATCTGCTCTTTTGTAGCCTCAGAGTTACTCCATCCATGTGCGTGCCTATGTCAGGATGAAAGGAGAATGTGTGGCTTGGGTTTGTGCCTTCCAGTTGTATCTGCTCATGTTCCTTTTGGGAAAAGGTCTCTTCCAGAGCTATGTAAGGTTTCCCAGATTGGGCACTCTTGTCCAAACACAGCGTAAGAAAAAGCTGGAAGTAAAAAGTGCTGCACTGAGTTAGGAAGAGAGAATGAACATTCAGTCCTGGGTCTCAGACCACAAGTAAAGCTGCACCTCCGTGTAGCAGCCATAGTTACACGTGCTTTCGAAATCTCCCAGGGCTCTGTCATAACACCACTCATGAGTTTATGGGGAGATGTTTATGGGAAGATGCTGCGTTCTAAGAACGTAGATTCCTGAGTGGGAGCAGATGAACAAACACCAGCACCTTCTCACTGCGTTGTTCTCCTGTATAAGATTTCTTTACTTTATGTTTTTCCTGCTGGCAGACACTGTAGGGAGAAGGGAAGACAGATGGCAACATTTCAGGTTAGTCAAGAGAATATTTCCCATAACCATTTATTTAAATATTTCATTTGATTGAAGGAAATTAATTGTTCTCTACATAATGAGCTTTGACATTAATCACTTCTTAAAAAACCCTCTTTGATTTTCTAAAAAGCCAAGTTAATGCTCTGTGTTAACATAAAACAATAAAATATTTTTCAATTTATTTCCCATTATCCAAAAGCACTATTTAAGCATTACTGATCTCATTGTTTTTAATTTCATCCTGAAGCTGTCACACTATAGAGCTTGTACAAAGAAATAACTAATTTTGCAGAGCTTTACAGAAAGGTGACGTGCTTGGTTACAATTTAATCAATTGAGTAAGACAATTGTTCCATTCACTTTGAAGGTAGCATGAAATGGTGCCTGCTCCTGAATGCCAGGAGCTCAGGAGATGATGAGCTCTAGGACCAGAACATCTCCTTTGTTTCTTTGCCCAGTTGAAG
Source organism: Chloroceryle aenea (assembly GCA_013399075.1). Taxonomy (NCBI): domain Eukaryota; kingdom Metazoa; phylum Chordata; class Aves; order Coraciiformes; family Cerylidae; genus Chloroceryle; species Chloroceryle aenea. The sequence continues at coordinate 69,072 of VWZY01003614.1, read as the reverse complement.
GCAGCATTTCTGCTTCCCTACCTCTACTGCTCTACGGAAAGGAGCTGTGTAAAGAGGGAGTGGAGAGGAAAGAGAGAGGAGGACGGAACCTTCCCTTCTGACCTGACTCTGGCACCTTGGCACGTGTAACAGCCCTTTTCCAGGGGTGACTTGAATGTGTTTTCAGTTAAAAATACAAACAGTTGGGAAATAACATCACTGAGTCCAGGGGGCATTGCAGGTTCTTGGGAGCAGCAAGAGGTGTCTGTCTTGGAGCAAGGCTTAGTGGTTTTCTAAGCAAGTCTCTGCTCTCCTGGAGACCAGAACAAATGTACCAACAGTCTGAGCAAGAGAGAGAAACCTGAAGATTCGGATGTGAAACTTCATCACAGTTTGTTAGCAGTATTTAAGGGAGGAGGGGGAGCTCTGAGAAGTCAGCCTGCAAAAAGATGGTGACAAATGGACCACCTTGTTGGCTTAATGCCCTCCCCACCCCCCAGTAAATTCTTGCAGGCCCCAAGATCCTGACTTTACATTCTTACCTTGTCTGGACAGCACAGAAGCTGTGTGGAGGGGACTAATTACTGGTTACTCATTTTGGAAGGGTTCCTACTACAGGACTCCCAAGAATGCATCTGCTGTTGTTGCATTGTGTTGGTTGGGGGTTTTTTGGTGGGGTATGAGTTCGTGTGTGAAGGTCCTTTGGTGTGTTTTCACTCCAGCACAGCGCTCCAAGGCATTTTCCACCTTAAAATCCATCCTTGTCTTTGCATTTGGGTTTTGTTTTTTTTTTTGTTTTGTTTTTTTAACTCTAAACCCCTCTGTGACAATGTGGGTGGTTGGGTATGTCATAATCCTGTCATGCACTTGGGTGCCCAGACTGCAAAGAATCTCTTAATTTTCAAGCAGGCAGGAGAATTTCTTTACCTGAATGGGAAGCAGGCTGCCTCCTTGGCTCTAGAAGATGCCACCCAAGTAGGCTGAGAGGAAAATGCCAGTAAGCCTCTCCTTTTAACTCAAAATTGCCTCTTGACAAACAATTTGCTTTTGAGTTGTCTCACGCTGTTGTGTTATTTCTGCTCCAGAGTATGGAATACGGGGCTGTGGTCAGAGCCACATTAGCAGAGCCCGGCAGCGGATGGTGCGGGGGAGGCAGAAGCGACGCGATCGCAGCACTCTGGGAGCCAGGACGGGCTCTGGACAGGAGGTGTGTTGGGGTTGGTGGTGCTGGGCAGTCTGCCGGGCTGCTGGGAGGCTTGAGGAGCAAGGAGCACTGCCTGAGTTGGGGGGAGACAGGCTTTGATGGCTACTGAGTGAGCTGATCCAGATGAGTGAAAATCCATTTTGCTGATAAGATTTAATACGTGTATGACAAGAGTATGGCAAACTCGCTGGAATAAAAGCCTGCAAGGGTATCTTGGAGCAGCAGCCCACAAACTCCTTTTTGTTCAAAGCCAAGAAAAGAGCTGTCTGTATATTCCAGCAGGACTCTGTCTGACTGTGAGAAATCCAAGCTATCAAAGTTGGGAAAAAGTATATGTTAGCATTTCTGCTGCGGTGGCAAAGGAAGGCTGAAGGCTGTGTGATGGCTCTGTGGGCGGATAGACCTCTGCCAGGTGAATAGACTGGTTGGCAGCTCCCCACAGTACTGAAGGAAACATTGCTAATTGTCAGCTGTGATTTAGTCTCTTTTTAGACCCCCCATTAGTTCTGAGAAGCAAGAGCAGCTCTCAAAAGGGATAAGCCAGGTAATTTTTACATGTTCTGGTCGTCTCTTTCGGTGGTCAGTTCAAGTTCCTCTCAGTCAGATGAAGAGAGTGGCTTTCCTAGTTCTCTAGCTGATAAGTCCCTCAAGGATTCACCATTTTACTTAGAAAGATGAGAGCTGTTGGAACAGCCTGGTGCTTCAGTGAGAAATGGATCCCATGAATTAACTGACACAGTTACACGGATTTACCCCAGCTGAAGGACCTTTAACAACTGTGCTTCAGTTCTGCAGTGCTGTTTTTCTTGACTGAAGACAGACCCCACAATAAAGTATCTGCCACGGCTGAGTCTTTTCTATCCCTTGCTTTATTATGTCCCTAAAATACTTGTCTAAAGACCTGGTGCTGGTTTCACAGCAGTGAGTGTACTGCACGGGGGAGTTGTTGGGCACCTGTACTTTGTGCCTGCCTACAAAGTAGGATCACATCACTTCAGTTTGTTAGGACGGGTACTGTAATATATCAGGAATAATCATGGATATTATTACATTCTGTTGGTTCTGCAATACATTCCTCATTAACAAAGTCTCATTTCCCTCAACTTCTAAACAACAGCCAGATAACCTTTCTCGTGTTTTGCTGTTGGTTTGCAGCTGGAATGAGATCCCACGTGTGACTTTAACTTGCATCTGGAAGTCTCAAACACGCTCACACAAAGCCAAGTCGGAGCGTGATGGAATGTCATTCAAAAGTGAGCTTTCATCCCACTGCTGGGGCAAATCTCCTCACGGATGCGGAGCAGCACGGAACATGGGGGGCAAACCTGAGGCTACGGCACAACGTGGCCCTCGAGATAACTGCAGAATTGAAATCACAGGAACACGGTGCCAAGTTGTGGTTTGTGTTGCATTGTGACAGAACGCTGTGAGGTGGGAGGATATTGCCAAGTGTTAGCAACAGTCAATTCCTATGTGAGGAATTAAAAGTTATGCTGAGAAATTGTTCGCATCTGTTCAGCATTCTCTCTATTAATAGGGCATTTTGTCTTTCAGATCCATCATGGCAGCTTTTTCCACCTCTGGAGGTCATCTGGTCCAGCTCCCTGCTCCAATAGGCTGATTTAGGTAGAGATAGATAGAGTTAGGGTAATTGTAAGGTGGGAAGAAATATTCCAGAGAAAAGGAACTTTGGAGTAGGCCGGGGACTGCTGTGAAAGCAGCAAGTTAATTGGTACAGTGGTCAAAGAAATTTGGGTGGGATCTGGGAGACAGGGTTTGTAAAGATCCCTTTCCACTCAGAAACACCTCATGAGTAAAAGGGAAGAAGCCAGCCGAGGAGACGTCCCCCAAGAGCTGCAATGGGTCAGGGGAGAGAGGGAAAAAGGAGGAAAGCAGATAAATGGTCTTTGGCAGGCATTAAAGAAAACGCATGATGGGCTGGATGAG